>JAQGAZ010001175.1:0-34867 GCA_034692225.1 Polydesmus complanatus | reverse complement strand
TTGTGTGTGCGTGCCAAATGATGAATTTTTATTGAAACGAGGGGGGGATTTGAAGGAGAGCGTGTAATGGCTGCTGATGCTGCTTGGATATTAACAACAACGTCCATTGTTAGCCAACTTGAGGCAACATCCCGATAGTTACAACTCAAATAACGAGCGTATTACAAGAAAATGAATACGAAATTAGAGAAAGTAGGAGATTTTGAGTATTTCACTGGCAATCTGCTGGGCCATGGAGCTTTCGCGTGTGTTTACAAAGGAAGATACAGGAAGGTAGTCGTAAAAATATAACCATTTTGCCATCATTTTATTTAACGCTTTAATCTAACGTAATAATATTAGTTTACGCAATAAGCATAAAAGAAAGAAAGCTGAGAAAAACATTTTGTCAACAATATTATTTTTTTTTACATCTGGTATTAGCTAATAAGGATAACGTAATATTACGCAACTGTGTGTACATAAACCTTTATCATACAGGGTGAATGATCGAAATTTCTGTTCGTGTTTGAACCTGCAAAATTCACTCTACTGGGCTAACATTTTTAAGATACTTGACTTAAAAAAAGAAATAAGTTTTTAATGTAAATAAAATTGTTGCTAATATAAAGATTAGTTAATTTTTTAAAAAAAAAATATTAAATTTTAATAGCGAAAAAATATTTTTATCTTATTTTTTACCAACCTTGAGTCCCTAACGTTGTTGTTAAGGGCCCAGTCGTTTTTTTCTTTGCATGGCATTTCAAGTAGAGAAAGAGGGGGGCCTCAATTAGGGCTTTTAAGAGGGTGAAGGTCATAACATAGATTGTTAGTAGAGGCTGGGTTTACCATCTGCAAAAATAATGTTAACCTTCACATTAATTCTCATGATCAAATCTAGTTTTGCCTATCAATAACTTTTTATTATTATTATTATTATTATTTTATTTAATAAAAATAAATTGTTATTTTCCAGAACCACAACTTGGTGGTGGCTATTAAAAGCATAATGAAAAAGAACCTATCCAAGTCACAAAATTTATTAGGAAAAGAAATAAAAATTTTAAAGGTATAAAAACATAAAATTTTGTACTGTACTTTCAATTTCTTGGATTTCAAAATAATAATGTTTGTATTGATTTCAGGAACTGACGGAACTTCATCATGAAAATGTTGTTGCTTTATTAGATTGCAAGGTAAATAATTTTCACTACTATTTCCTACGATCGGTTATTTTCTTTTTTTTTTACTACCGTACTGTATGTTATTTTGTGGTAAGGATTTCCGGATTTGCTATCGGAAAAATAAGCTTTGCAGAAGTATTTATTGTACTTGCACTTAGAATCATTATAAACTGTTGCACCTGTCTGCCATAAAGTGCTAATAGAATTCAGCTTAAAAATATTTTACAAGGTTCCCCATACACATGTCGAATAATACGAATATGAAAAACTTTAAACAAAAATATTTTTACAATTTAAGTAATAATAATTTATATTTTAGGTCATAAAGAAGGGTTTTGATTACAAACTTAATGCAACTAATTTGTTGTGAGGGGTGTTACTTTTCTTGACAGCGTGACGTAAATTCATGTGTGGCGTATGTTATTATTGTTTGGGTCGAATAACTGATGCAGCTAGTTTACGCATTGTATGAAGCAATCATTTTTAAAATATCAATTCATAATATCCAATGTCAATGCCAATTCGATTTTATTTGTTATGGTTAAAAGGAAATGAGGGGTTGGGATTTGTATCTACTTTTTCCTGCTTTTTTTTTTTTTCTTCTTCTTTTCAATTTAACCAACCCAAAATTAAAAGTTCAAAAATTTGTATTAATAATAATTTATAATAATTAATTCAACGAAATTATTGTTATCGTACGTTAAATTATCAGCGATCAATTTTCGAGCCTACCGTGTACGGTTCAATACAGTACATGTCGACGTTTGAGAGGTTTGTTTTTCTCTTTTCAAAACAGGAAATAGTGGTAGGTGCGATAACCACTCAAACAGCTGATTGAACTAGAGGGATTGCACTTGCTTTCCGTTTTTCGTATTGCCGAGAGAAAAACTTTTGCTTTTCTGCACAATAATAATACTCTACCTATCTCACCTTGCAACCCAGAAAGAGGTTGAAGGTCAGATAAAGGTCATGTAGCAATAGTAGGGAGGGGGCTCTGGGTACCACAAGTTAGGGGGTAACATTATTTAGGAGGTGGGGGGGGGATCTAAAAATAATTTCAAATGATCCGAATGCATTTTCTGTGTGTTTGAAATGAAAGCAGGCCAAAGGTTGGTGCACGTACCGATCATGCACACGTCACGTGATCACTCGCTCCGTGATTAGCACTGACCGTTCTCTTTCTCCTTTGTAATCTCTATGTTTGTCTTAATAACTTTGTGTTCAACTTTGACATTGTTTAGCTTTCACTCGATAAAAAAAAATCCACAAATAAAAAAAAAATAAAAGCAAAATATGTAGTTAATCAGGTTTATCTGGTAGAATGCCATTTAATTTAAGGGTTAATCATAAAATTTGTCCTCAATGCTTAGCTAAATTTTTTTTTTCCTTCTTGTTTAATCAGTCTGAAGAAGGTTGTGTTTGTTTATAATTTTTTTTTTTAATGTAGAAAATAAAAAAGAGATATGGCTTAAATTTGACACGAAAAGAATAATAATTATCAGGTTGTTTAAATATTGTATTTACAATAAAATGATCTTGATCGTAATTTATCACACCTGGTTCTTGCA
The DNA here is from genome assembly GCA_034692225.1 of Polydesmus complanatus. Classification (NCBI taxonomy): domain Eukaryota; kingdom Metazoa; phylum Arthropoda; class Diplopoda; order Polydesmida; family Polydesmidae; genus Polydesmus; species Polydesmus complanatus. Next base: position 32,136 of record JAQGAZ010001175.1, on the reverse strand, counting down.
TGTCAATATTAGAAAATGGTTTTTTTATGTTATTCGCCTAGTTTGACCTTTTTTTTTTTTTCTTTTGCAGGAAACTCCTACACATGTATTTTTGGTGATGGAGGTAAGAAACATTAATTTTTTCCAATGTGATTCCCAATCATAAACAGTTCACACGCGAAATTACTAATTTTACTTCAATAATGTTGTTGATGGGCTAGACCCCCATTTTGACCTATAATACTCTACTCAGGGTAGTAGAAGTGGATAATGACTTGTCGATCATGTCATCTTATTGTGCTCCCTTAAAATAGATTATAAAGTCTCAAAGTAGATGACATTAAATAGAGCAATTAGCAGAATTTAAAAGACGTCTACTGAAATCTAACACTCGCTCCTCTAGTATTACAAAATGGGAAAACAACAAAAAAAAAAAAGTTCAATAATTTCTTTGGCTCGTTTAGTGATCACGGTCGGAGTCTATAGTGTAAATTTAGTGCACTATTAAACAACAGGACACAAAAACACTTAAAAACTAGTACGTGTTTATACGCAGTTGTAGTAAATGAATGTTTAGAAGTAGCTCAAATTTTCGAAACTATAATAATAATTACTATGTCTTCAGAAAACAATGTTGTTTAAACGCATGACATCGAGAAATAAAAACATTAAATGACGAGTTTGATAAGACCATAGAATAATAATAATTATTATTCATCAAGGTCGTGTTCTATAGAATTAAAAATGAAATTGAATATAGGGTTTTGAAACACTGTTTTGTTTATTACACAGCACTTAAAAAGTGAAGTCTATAATTTTTTTTTTTCATTCAAGATGAAGTTCATCGAATGGCTTAAAGGTGATTGAAAGTACTTTCACTCTCTCTCGCTCAGTGTAAATAATAGCAAGGGGCAAACGAACCATGCTTTTTCAGTCTAGGGCAATTATTATGTACTGTACTGCGGTTATACAAAAAGTCAAATGCGCACCACTTTCGTGGAAATTGAGTTAAAAAAAAAAAAAAAAAACCTCAAATGAATTGCGCTTCAAAACAAATTTCTTAAATGATTTTTTTTTATAGAACTCAATACGCGAAACACTTTAAATAAGCATTTCAAAAGAAATTGATCTCAAATGTTTTTCGTCATTGAAAAGCTCGAGCAAAATAAACAATGCCGCAATTTATTTGAAGAGAACTTACAATTAATAATTAAGCAGAAAATTACTTTTTTTTTAAAACCCGTAGGCCTACATTGTTTTATAGGTCTTGATAATAACATTAGTATAAAAAATATACTGGAAGCTATAGTAATACTGCATATTGCTCTTTACAGTAAATAACATTAAGTTTTGGTTATATTAAAAAAAAAAAAATTGTAAATGGTAGCGTTCGAATAATTTTGCAATTTGTGTCAATTTTCACTATTGAAAATTAGACCAAATTTTAATTTAAAAGAAGAAAAAAAAATGTAATTCAACTTAATTTTGAGGCCAGAACTTACTTACACTGTATTATAAATTTTTGGGAATCATTACATTACATAGCTAAATACTTAATTGATTAATTTGTAAAATAATTTTATTCTTTTTTTTAAAAAAAAGTTTTGCAATGGCGGTGACTTGGCTGATTATTTACAGGGTGAGAAATCGTTTTTATTCTCTTCCGTTTGATAAATAGAACAACTAATTATTAGTAAATTTTTATTGTAATTACTAATTGTAGCGTATTTTTTTGTTTTATCTTAATAGCAAAAGGTACATTGAGCGAGGACACGATTCGCCTATTTCTCCGTCAACTAGGTGAGTTCACAGCGCACATTAAAAAAAAAAAATTCTTTACTCATTAAAACACGTTTTTTTTTTTTTTGTTGTGGTTTTAAACATGAGAGTTAAGTTTTAAATGCTGATAATTTAGAACTGTTGTTACCAGGCGGCAAACTGTCTTGTATTGCGAAGGCGTTTCTCATTATCAGCTGATAATAGAATGACCTTCAATTTCTATTCTGTATGACGGAATAATAATAATATAAAAAAAAAAAAAATTGGCACTAAATCAACTTAACTACGTGTATTAAAATAGACGGTGTAACAAAACTGTCGTGTTATTCAATATTTTTTTTACGAATATTATTTAAGCATCAATTTACATAAAACATTTTAGCTGGGGCGATGAGAGCTCTGAATGCAAAGGGTATAGTACATCGGGACTTGAAACCGCAAAATATTCTACTTTGCCATCTTGGAACTAAATCGAACCCACCACCACATGAAATAAGACTCAAAATAGGTTTGTTTTAAATTTCAGTATTTGATATCAATAATATTATCAACCATGGTATTTTTATTTAGCCGATTTTGGTTTTGCGAGATTTCTTCAAGACGGTGTTATGGCTGCCACACTTTGCGGATCACCTATGTATATGGCTCCGGAAGTAATCATGTCTTTGCAATACGATGCTAAAGCAGATCTTTGGAGCATTGGAACAATTGTTTTTCAATGTCTTACTGGAAAAGCTCCGTTTCAGGCAAATATAAAAATACAATTTGCTGATAGCATTGTATGTATAGTTATTTTAATGTTTTGATTTTATTAGGCTCAGACACCTCAAGCTTTAAAATTATTCTATGAGAAGAATGTAAATCTGACCCCGAAGTGAGTGTTATTTTATTCTAATTATAAATGCATGCGCTTGCTTATTTTTGACGTCTAGCTAAATCGTGCTTTACATGACCTTCTACGCTTTTAGAAGTAACAGTTGTGCAAACGAAACATTTTTTTAGTGTTATGTTTACAAAATGAGGAAATATAAAATAGTTAGCATCGTTATTAATGTTTTCCATCAATGAGATTCTTTCAAATGATGGATGACGCTGTTTATCCGAAACTTTTCACGTGCATTTACGAATTTAAATTATTATTTACAGAATTCCATGCGGAACGTCTCCCGAGCTATCAGATCTATTAGTGAGGCTGTTAAAGAGAAATGCAAAAGACCGCCTAGAATTTGGTTTGTGATTTAATTATTTTTATCAATAATCGTTTAATTTATTAACTAGTTTTATATTTGTATTTCAGATGAATTTTTTAGTCATCAATTTATTAAAAAAGTTATAAAGCCCAGTAAGTGCGAGTGAAAATCTAAAATTAAATGCTTCCGGTTTGAATTTGTATTTTTAATTTTAGCATCTCCAGTTCCAGTGCCAGCGAGACAACACTCTTTATCACGTGAAATGTCACCTGTGTCTAAAAATGTTTCACCCTTATCAGGTGTTGCATGTCCTTATTCACCTTCTGATGCGTGTGAAGAGGAATTACCGGGTGAAGTTATGGCATCAGCCACCAGCGGATCTTCACCGTACGACCGAGTTCGATTGGCTGCTTCGAACAATAAAGGTCAAGCTTCTCCCTCAAGTACCGAAGGACTAGAAGTGCGTACAAATGTTTTTTTTTTTATTTAAAAAACTATATTGATTTTCATTCATATTTATTTTGGTTAAGGATTATGTAATTGTTCCTTCCAACCTTCCTTCTGATAATTCATGTGAGTTTTATATTTAAATACTATAAAAGAAGTTAGTTATTAAATCAATATCTTATAGCTGGGGAAACACAAGGAACAGGCTTCCTTAAAAGAAAGTCGGCTGAAATATTTGGGTAATTTTATACTTTTGGCGTTGGTTTTATGCGAGATATTTACTTTTTAATTAATTGTTAGGTCTTCTCCATTACTGGCTGGAAATCCCACTAAAATGTCCAGCAGTCCGTCATCAGGCCAGCTTCATCACCCAAAAAAATATTCGTCGCCAAATGAATCTCCTTCACCTCGACCTTCTTATCTTTCTGTCAATAGTTCTCCTACTGCCATTCCATCACCACCTATTCCCGTACCATCGCAGCCTATTCCCGTACCTTCACAGAAGTTAGCATATGAACAAATTCAGAAAAGTTTAAAAAGTTCGGTGACAACTGGTAGCCCAAGTTCGTTATCGGCCGGTCGAGAGCAGGGAACATCAAACACAAGTATTGATTCAGCAAAACAACATTGGGAAAATTCTCAGAATGATTCTGCGTCTGCAGCTAAAACTCAAATGGTTGGAACCCCTGATCTAACATCACTTACACCTCCTCCTGGTAAGTAGAAATTATGCGGAATACATTATTTATCGATCAAATAATAATTTTTTTTAAAATAAATTTAATTTCAATAGTTCAATTTATGATGGGTACACCTCCTATGGTTCCACGTCGAACAAGCAACGGAAGTATGAATTCCAATACACCACCTCCTATGACTCCATGGCCATGCGTCACGTCACCTTTTTCACAAGCCCGACACTTGACAAATTCCCCAATTCGTAAAAACAATGGTACAAAAAAATTATTTAACAAATTGTTGAGATATATTAACTATTTTTATTCTTATAGTGATGGCTACGTCACCTAATAGTAATTACTTTTTTGCAAATCTTCCAACCATAACAGATGCCCAAAGTAACAAATGTCCACCGGCGTCAGCTCCAGCTGGAGTTGCCTGTAATCCTTTTTTTAATTTTGGTTCAAATGATTTCTATTGTCATGCGATTACCAGTCCTTCTCAACCGTTAGTAGTACCGTTTGGAACTAGGGATTCAGGGGCTGGTATTTAAAACGAAAACTTTTAAATGTTTAAACGCTTATACTAATTTTATTTTGTAACCAAGAAGCTGGTGTAAATTTGATGGAAGCCGGAGCTAATTTGCCCTTTGCACAACGAGCAGAAAATATAGGCAGAACCAACGACTCTTATAATGGCTTGAGAAGTGTTATTTCAAATCCAAACTTTCAAGGTACAGTAATTTAATATTTTTCATTGTAACTATTTCCTTTGAAAACTTTAAAAGCGTCTAAATTAATTGTTTAATTTTGTAGCTTCTGGTGGAAGTCCTGCTCGAAACTCTATAATTCCATTTACGCGTCATTCTGGAAGTTTGTTTTTTGATCACGAGGTATTTCGTGACTCGAATCAATCTCCATTTGGAGGACGGCGAGATACCGGCTCGCAATCTAGCGTTCCAGGATCAAATCACTTGGAATATGACACATCGCCATCCTTTATGGATGATCAAGTGTTTTTTGTGGCTCCTGAACTAGCCGAAGAAACTATAATGGAGGTAATTTCAATGTGACCAAATTTTAACTGCATAATTATAAAGATGAAGATTGTAATATTTGCGACAATAAAATTCCAGAAAGACCACAATGAGATTTTAGCCAAATTGAATTTCGTTTCTGCCCTGGTCGATTGCATCATCGATTTAGCAAAAACTCGAGGTGCCCCTTTTGCTGCCCTAAGTGAATCTGTGATACGTAGAGACTCTAAAGTAGTTAATATTTTGGTGATAACCGAATAATTGTTGGTTAATATAATTTTTCATTTTATAGAATAACCCTGTTGAAGTTCCAGCGCCAGTTACAAGCGAAAATTGTCGTCGCGCCGAACAACTAGTATTATATTTTCGAGCTCTTCAACTGCTGTCTGCCTCCCTTAATTTATCAAGAGAAGAGTTAAAAACTCGACGACTTCAACCATCAAGCTGTGTGAAAAGCGGTACAAATCTATACAAATTGCCTATTTTGATTTCATTTTAATGTTATTTGTTGCCTACTGGTAGTGGTGACCAACATGAATAAAAAATACCACCATTGTTTGAAAATGTGTAAGAGTCTCAATAGTCAAAATCTCCTTCAAGCGGCTACTAATGATCCAAGGGCAGCAGCCATAACAGCGGACAAACTGCTCTACAACTATGCTATAGAAATGGTACACAATTTATTAAATTATCACTGTGAATTTAAATTAAATCGACAATGTTAATTTTTATCTAGTGCCAATCAGCTGCTATGGAAGAATTGTTCGGGCAACCTCAAGTGTGCTTCCGTAGCTATCAGACAGCTCAGATATTATTGCATAGTCTTGCTCAGCAAATTAACAACGAAAACGACCGTTTTCGCCTGAACAAATGTAAGTCAAAGAATTCAATTTAATATTTACTATTACTATAATATAATTATGGTATTGCTAATAATTAGTATTAGGTAATTGTAATATCATTTTTGGGGAAACATTATGGTTTCGTTTAGTGATTCTTCAATTTGTCTTTTGAATATTAGATAAAGACGCCGTAGAGAAGCGATTATATTTGCTTCAGCAGCAAGGATTTGTTTACTCGTACGACACTAGCATTACATAATATATTTATTTGGACATTTTTCAACTAATGTATACTTGATGTGGATCGTCATTTTGAATGTTTAAAGAATCATCGAAACGAATGCATTTTGTTTTTCTTGAAAGGGTGAAAGTTTCGGATTGAAAGATAGTTGATCTCATCAATTTTGTTTTTTCGTGTAAAATTCGCGTGTGTATGATTTATTTCATTCTCTGTAAATTATTCATTGTTTTCGTCAACTTCTAGTCGAAGAAAGTTTTAACGAACGTAAAAAAAATAACCAAATTGACAGACTCGATTTTTCAACCTATTTTATTCTATTTAAATGCATTACGTGAATCTACGATTTTTAAAAAAGGTTCAGTATTATTCTAAATAGATCCCCCTGTAAGAAAAGGTAGATTATATCTACAGTACTTATTTATGGTCTGCGAGTGAAAAGACATTTTAAATTTTCTTAAGATGTACAATTACAAGGTGTTCACAATAATGGAGAAATCCTGTGCACTCGATTTCGCATTTGAAGAAACGATGATATTAAGATTTGCACATGAAAGAATTCAGTTTTAATGTGTTCCAATGGAATTTACTAAGTTCCGAGTGTCGAAAGCACTTTACAATTTTAAAAATTCTATTGAAAAAAATCATTCCGTTGCTATTTTACAGCGATGAGATGTGCATTGATCATTATGAAGCTAACGTTTCTCGCGATGCTGCAGATTTTATTTTCCTTTTACAGTAATTATGTACCAACTATTATTATTAACATTTTTAAGCATATCTTCCTGCGTGAACACCCTGTAGTTTTGAAATGTTCGACCTACCAACATTGCTTTGATGCTGTCATTTGATTTGAAATGACTTTAAAAAAAACAAAAAAAAAAAACATTATAATGCTTATTAAATGTTAGTTGATGCGTTTTATACATAAGTTCTGTTTTAACTGACATTTCCTATTTATATTTTTAATATTCTGGGTTTAGATAAAACTATGTAAATTAGACTGATTATTATTGTTATGTCGGTGTTTCTATTGTAATACCATAATAATAAGGAATTATTATTAGAGGCGGCTGATGTTCATAATTATTATTGTATCTTGTTTTTAATTTTTATTCGTTAGAGAATTTATGAAGATAGGCATTGTAAAAAGCAATATTTATAAAATAGTTTAGATGTTTTGAAACGGATCTTCCAAACACCAAGACTGTTTAAACCGTAAACGACTAACCAACCAACCAAACCCATAGTACCTGCCCACAAAATGGAGAAAAAAAAAACAACCTCGAGATATATAATTATAAAGCTTGAAACAAATTTATTTAAAATTATACACACACACATACCATGAACACTGGCGAAATATTTCTAAATTTCACTTGTATTGTCAATAAATTGAAATTAATCGATAATTTTTTTCTTGTGGTCTTAAGCGATTCATCGATTCGTTTCTTAAAAGATGTGTACCGACGTATTAGTTTTCAACAAATTAATTTACCCCCACCCTCCCGGCCCTAACTCATAGGTCCATAATTTCGGTATACTGTGGTGCATAACACGCGAACTTGATCAGCAAAAATAACTTGTATGTCAGTATTTATTATTTAAAAATAAAATCCTACGACTGAGTAGTACGGCATTTAAAAGCAAATATTTTGATGCCCGGAAAAATGATTGGTCACCCCTCGCAGTCAAAAATTACAATACAGTAGTGATGACATACCGGTAAATGTTATTTTTGAATTAAATTAGTCTTTAAAAGGGTGCCATCTCTATACTATCTAGCGTTAGGTATGGAGAGGTAATATGGCATCGACTAAGTAAATTACAAGTTTTCAAGGCTTTTACAAAAGCAAACGCTCATTTTAACATAAAGAAAATTAATAGTTAAATTGAATTTAGTTTACTTTTTAGAACTTAATATTCAACTTATATCTTATTTTCTCAATTCCTGTTTTAAATTTACTTTTTAAAATAAACTAGCTCACTGAATCAATTTTATTGTTAAAATTGCCAATGAAAATTTCTTAATTTTATTGATTGTTTTTATAAATCGATATTCTGTCTAACCATTTCTGACCAATTTTGGTTAAGACGTCATTATAAGCTACGAATAAGAAAAAAAAGTCACAGCTGCACCAAATAACGGTAAAATTAAATGACCAACTTGATATCATATTCACCAACCAATTACGAAAAGACAAGCATTTTGCAGTCCAATTATTATTATTATTAAGATATTAAAAGTTTGCTAGTTTAATCTTTTAATAAAAAGAAGCATTCGCAAACCATAAACAACAAGAAAAAAGTAGCGGTAATTGAAAAATAATTATCTAATTAAGAGATATTGAAGAACATTGCAAACAAATAAAATTACTCGATGAAATGTTTTTGAAGCTCTCGTCACTAATTACTCGCCAATTTTTTTTTATCTAACGAGGAACTAATTATTTCCCAAATAAAAACATAAAACAAAAGCAACAAACCAATTATATATTGATTGAGATCCTAACATTCTACAAATTTTATAAAAACAATGTTTTAATTTACGTTAAAGCATCTCCTAATCTTAAACGATAAAAAGACGTTCTTATTCATTTGTTAAGTCGCAATGGAATCTCTTCATAAATCTATGAGCGCCCTAGCCATTGGATTTCGAGTGTTTGGGTTTGATATTTTTCCAAATGACTCCTTCTTCCGGCCAAAGTTAATGAAAGCAGCTCGCGCATTGCAAATGATAGTGCTGCTTTCCATAACATTTACTTTATTCCATACTTTGAAATTTTTGGACGCGCCCGTAACGAAAAAAATCCAAAGCGTTATGCAAGCCCTTCTTTTAACTTCCAATTACCTAGCCTATTTTATTATGCAACGTCGCTTAGCCAACATAACTCGCATGTTTACTGCTATTGATATCTTTTTGAAAACATTTGGGAATGAAAGCACTAAAAAATTCTTAAGAAACCTTCGACTTCTTAGTATCTTGTTTATTGGATTTTTTGGGTCTCTTGCCGCGTTTAATATTGGAAGCGCCGTGATAATGGTTATGATGACGGATACCACAAAAATCCTCGCATTGGCTAAACAAGAGAACTTGTACGAATTTTTTGTGAAATATAAAGTAATTATTTATTTCCTCACAATTTACGCCAATCCCATTTCAAATTTTTGGTATGGCTGCAACGCGCTGCTTATTGTTACTTTTTACACAACTTCGAAATATATTTTTCAACTTTTCAATGATTACGGCCACAGTTTATACATTTCTAAATTTCGATCCTCAGTTGAAACTGCGCGTCAAATGATCGCCTTTCACAGGCAGTGTTTTCAATTAATAGAAATGGTGGACGAAGCACTCAAACATTCTTTACTCTTGTGGACCTCGATGATGATTATTTTCTGTCTATATCACGGGAGAATATATTTTTCGAAAGACATAGAAGAATCTAAAAGTTCTGCTTTTTTGGGAATTATGATCTGGATTTTGCTACTCAGCGCCAATCTCATAGCTATTGGATCAGTAAATAAGGCGGTAATTGACTTAATCTTTAAATTCCTTGAAATAAATTTAAAATATCAATTACAGTATTATATATAAAACCTCAATACAGAATATAACCTCTATTGATAAAATAAAAATAGTTATGATTAAAAAAAAACACCGAGCTAAGATTTTAAAATTAAATTTACAATTTTTTTTTATATAATTTATATAGATAAAAAAAAGTGGAAATCAAATAACTGCTTTATCAAGATTTTCCACTCAATCAAACGTTTCCGCTGCGGTATTATTAGTTAATGTTTTATTTACCGGTATTATTTTTAACAAAATTAAACTATTTTTTTTAGTTGATGGATAAATTGGATTTGTACTTGACGCACACGACTCTCAGCAATCGTTATCTTACACTAGGAGGTTTACACATAATCACTATTGAAGATGTTTTTGTGGTAATTTAATAATGTAATTTATTCATTTTAAAAGAATTAATATTTTATTTTTAGATGCTCGGTCTAATTTTTACGTACACTTTATTTCTAGTCAAAAAATAATAAAATAAAAAATAACTTCGAACATTTTTTTTAGCTTTAATTAACTATCGTAACAGCTAAAAATGCACGGTTAATTTACTTTTCATTAATATAAAGTATAATGACTACAAAATTACTCTACCGGCAACAAAGTCTTTGAACACATTACTAGTATTAACTCTCAATGTTAACCTTTTCCACCGTCTATTTGTCCTGTTGTTGCACCACTGATAACTTAATAATTATTATAATTAGACAAAATTAAAATCCATTGTAAATACTGTATTTAAGTTTGCTTTCAAATTTTAAACCTACGAAAATTATTCGTAACATTTCAAATACCGGTATCGAATTTTAGACTGATTGTAACTAATAAATTATGCAATCGTTAATTAATATTTTAAAAACAATAGTGAGTTTGCGCTTATTTTTTGCTCATTCTTATGCTTACCTCCAATTCTTATTTATGATCGACGTAAAAATATGAATTTCGAAGTTATTATAAACAATTAAACAGGAAATTAATTATCGGTATTTCTAACTCTGTAAAAAAATACAAAAACAATTTTTTTCATAAATTTCTTATCATATAATTCTAATGACATCAGAAGCTATTAAGAAAGCCAGGCAAAAAAAAAAAAACTCTATCGTAAACTCTCTATTAACATTGCTTAAAACACTAATCTAATTTTAAAGCAGACAAAAATCACTTAACTTAATTTTATTGATTGTTATTAAAAATTGATATTCTGTGCAATTTGATTTTTTGTGTTTAATTGATAAACTTGATATACCGGTATTCCTCAATAATTGCGAGTAATATGCTAGTCCAATTATTAAAAAAACAAAAATAATTTCTAATACTATTATTTTATATTTTCTGCAAATAATAGCCATGTTTTTTTGCATTACAATAATCAATATTTTTTGGATAACATCTGTTGTCATGCTTATCTGTACAAGCGCAGCCTATCTATAAGCCTACATTATTCGTCATGGAAGATTCATTAAACCTTTGGCACTTTTATGCCAATTGTTCAGCTAAAATATATCTTTCCATCAAAAAAAAAAATTTTTTTTTAACTTTTTATTTAAACTGCGTATTTTTTATGCATCAGAATGTAAATTTGCTATTACTGGCCAATTGTATATTTATTAAAACGTCAAAAAAAAAAGATAATTCTTGCAATAAATCCATTGATTTTACTTCTCATTAACATTATAGGGGGTTTCTCCATTTTAAGTAAATAACTTGTTGAAAAAGTTAACGTAATTATTTATGGATGGAATTTTTTATTATAATAATAGGGAATAATATAATACTTAACATTTATTATTAAAAGTTAATTTTTTTTAAAAAAATACATATTTATAAAATTGATAAAATATTTATCAAAAACTTAATAGTTCAATGGTATTATGTAGTTTATCAACCTAAATTATTACTAATATATTATAGACAACTTGTTGTTCAATTGCATTTGTACTAAATTACTTTTTTTATAAAATAAATTAATACTGTACTGCAAACAAGTTCGAGGGGTTTTTATGACCGTTAACGTGGCTTTACTTAAAGATTACGAATTTATATTTGATTATGGTTATGATAACAAGATAATAATCACCAATCTGCCATTTTTGAAAATATATTTAAATGCAGTTGTTCTGTATTTCAAAACAAACTGTCAAAGTTAACAACTATAAGATAGAAACTCTAAATGGAATTTTTTTTTTGTTTTATTTAGCCGATAAGTTAATATTATTATTCATTTTTAATAGACCATGCAATGCACTCCAAAATAATCTTTATTATTTTATCTTTGTAAATCCTAACAACGTATATCGATCAAAGACATCATCGAAATTTATCGCTATTTTGCGATATTTGATCGCCGGTGCTTACACTTTTGTTTTTAATAAATAGTTGTCAAATGTAATATCTAGACGTAAAGTTTTTTAAAAAATGAAGGTGTACGCACAAGTCTTGCTCGGTGCTTTATTGCTGAGCCAAGTAGCTGGCTGGAGCAAAGTACAAAATGCAGAAAGTAATAACTTAGTCCCAGCCAAAACTGTAGGGGAAGTTTGGCCCCTTCCTCAAATAATACAACAAGAAATCACCTATTTCAGCGTCGATGCTCTTAGTTTTGAGTTTGTGTACCAAGGAATTGGGTGCACAATTATTGATTCCGCCATCAGCAGATATCAAGAACTCATATTCAATCCCCCACGCTATGCGGGGAACAGCGCGATTCCCAGACGCCAAAAAGCGACTTATTTAAACGATGCATCTGGAGCTACAGTATACCAAAAATATTAATTATTTTAAATGGAACCAGCTGCGAAACCAAGCCATACTTGGGAATAGACGAAGCTTGTAAGTGAAAATAATTATTCCAAAACATACACCGTTATATAATTTTTACTGGTTGACTTTGATGTAGATGAGCTACAGGTTGATTCAGGCAGCTTACCGGGTCAGGCTCAATTAACAGCCAACAGCACATGGGGCATTATCAGAGGATTAGAGTCGTTCAGCCAACTCATTTATCATGATGACGCCAGAAATGTAATCCTCAAAATAATATTCCTTTTTTTAAAAAAAAAAATTTCATAAAAGAATAAAATACAAAACTTTTTTGTTCAAATTTAAAAGTAAAAACGCAAATAAATAAAAAAGGGCTAAAAAATTCAAAATTTAAACTTTAAAAAAAAAAAAAAAAAAAAAAAAATGACGGCAGTGAAATAATACTTTATATCCCAAAATAGCTTCATACACAAACTTATAAAACTAACCATAGGCTTATTTACATTGTATATTCAGTTTTATGTGAACTCTACCTATATTTTTGATTATCCACGATTCCAATTTCGAGGTTTTTTGACCGATACTGCCAGGCACTATGTTCCCTTACACACCATCTATCAGCAATTGGTAAGTTATAATAATTGTTTTATAGTGCAAATTAAATTCATTATAACCTTTTTAATATAATCAGGACGCTCTTGCCTTCAACAAATTTAATGTATTCCACTGGCACATAACAGATGATCAGTCATTTCCTTATGAAAGTCAAGCGTTTCCTTCAATGAGCGAACAAGTACGATAGCCACTTTTAAATGCTTTTTATTATAACTACTTTATAATAATTAACATAAAAAAAAAAAAACGAATTAGGGAGCTTACGATCCAAAAACGCACGTTTATTCATTCGATGACATCACAGCCGTAATAAACTACGCAGCCGATAGAGGAATAAGAGTAATTCCCGAATTCGATTCACCAGGTCACACAGAATCGTGGGGACCGGGAATCGCCGATCTCCTTACACCCTGCTACACCGGAGATCAACCTAACGGCAATTACGGGCCAATCGATCCCACCAAAAACTCAACTTTCGACTTTCTCTATCAATTCTTCAGCGAAGCGGCTCGATTATTTCCCGACCAATATATCCATTTGGGAGGAGACGAAGTGGATTTTGCTTGCTGGTAAAATACTTAAACAAAATTGAAAATATATTAAGCCCTTTACTTGCGCGACGAATTATATTTACAATTTTACGGTATAGTTCTCACTGTTTTATTCTCAATTACGCAATCTCCGCCAATTTCTTAAAATTAGAATGACTCCAAAAACTTAATTCTGAACCTAACTGCGCCTATAGATTGCATAGCGTACCAAGTCTTTAAGAATTTTGATTGATACATTTAGTTACTGGTATGGTATTTAACAATTTTTATTAAAGAAAATATTCTTTCTTTTACTCGCGCTCAATGTTTAGTTAACAAAGGGCTTAATGTAGAAATCATTTATTTCTTAATTAATTTTTGCATTGCAATTTTTAAGGGCAACAAACCCAGTTATCCAAGCATTTATGCAAGAAAAGGGTTTTGGAACCAATTACGCGCTCCTCGAAACCTATTATATGAACAACCTCATTAACATTGTTTCTTCGGAGATACCTGATAAAAAAGATTACATCGTGTGGCAAGAAGTTTACGATAACGGAGGTCAATTGAATCCTAATACCGTCGTTAATGTATGGAAAGATGGTTACGAAGACGAAATGGTCAACGTGACCAATAGCGGTTTCAAAACCATTCTCTCTTCTTGCTGGTACCTCAACTTAATTGATTACGGCAGCGATTGGGCCCGTTACTACACTTGCGAGCCCTTGAGTTTTAACGGAACTCAAAGTCAATATGATTTAGTGGTAGGAGGATCCGGTACCATGTGGGCTGAATACGTGGATGCGACCAACTTAATCAGCAGAACGTGGCCCCGAGGGTCTGCGGTGGGTGAACGACTGTGGAGTGCTCGATCGGTGACCGATTCTAACGCGGCTGCCCCGAGGTTAGACGAGCATAGGTGCAGGATGCTCGAAAGAGGAATAAACGCTGAACCAACTAACGGACCAAATTTTTGTTCAGCTGATTATCTGGTTGATTAAAAGTTCATATACTTATAGTTTAATCTTTTAAATGTTTACAATTAAATTAATCATTTAAAGTAATTTACAATACTACGGTATATATAATTGAGCGCGTATATATACTTTTCTGATAAAGAAATTACTGTATTGGTTAAAACTGTGTTTAAAAATAGAACAGATTTCGAGAAATTTTGGTTCTTGGCCAAACCATTTTTTTTCTTTCTTATAAACAATAAAAATTGATTCACAAGCAAAATTATCTTAAAATATCATTTTTAAATGTTGAATTAAAAATTTAACACTAGCTTAAAATATAGGGAACTAAATAAAAATAATTAAATAACAAGCTGGCGGTTTTACATTTCTTAATTTACTGAATTTTACTGAATTGTGAGTCAACGATTTTAAATTAAAATTTTCATTTTTTTAATAGGCATACAGTATTTGATTGTAAGTCTTCTACAACTTTTAAAAACTTTTACACCGGTTTTGAATCGTCGATACGGCACTGTATACTCGTATTTTAGAAATTTTATTTACTGCGCTTTTAACTAATACTGTATTTAACTAGTAACAGATTGGCAGTACAGTACTGTATTTCGCAAATTCACAGAAGGTAAATCCAAATCCTATTAAAAACTTGCACCGGTATCGTGTGTATCGGTCTATGCCTGGTATTTTACCCCGTTTTATCGCAACATCAGTTCTCTGCAGATCACCGACGTTAAGCAAAGTCAGTTCTAGCAAGTACCGTAAACACGTACAGTAGAAACTCGATTATCCGGACATGTTTTATAGGGAATTTTTTTTTAAAAAAGTGCGTTAAGATTATCGTGGTTATGCTTTTACGAGTATTGTTTTTAACATTGTTTCCACCTTTATTGTAAATATGGATGTAAATATTACTGTATTTTCATTTTTTTTAATAAAATTTAAATAAATTCATGCAAAAAACTAATGTAAAAAATATTTGCGAATCCACACCACCCCTGACATTCATCAATCAAATAAAAAAAAAATCCAGATAAGGCTCTCTGCATGTACAGTATTCACCGCTAACTAGAGTGGACTGTACTGTATTCGATTAGTATGAGATCGTTAAAACCAACAGCAACTTATCAAACAATGATCCACCGGATGACGCCATTGCCTACGCTGTCGCCCAGATGTATAAATAAATCTGCAAGGTATGATCAGCTGCATTTTTACTAAACTTTTTTTTTCATCTAGTGTAGGTGTAGGCTACTGGTAAATGTTGCAAATCAAACCTATCCTATCCACCGAGAAGTTCGCCATACATTTTTTACAGTAAAAATGCTCAATTTTTCACTACCGGTAGCAATTATTCTTTTGGTAACTTTGCCGGCATCAAGTTGTGTTTCTCAAGCAACCCAATGCACCGTAAGCATTTAATTTGCATAATTATGATTTTAATGTTTTTCTAATATACATGTAGGCTATATAGTAAGTTATATACATTTTTTTTATATATATAAATTCAAGGATGGGCAAAGTGTAATACAAACTTTTTTCGACAACCTTCTTTCAACAGTAAGTTAAAAAAATAAGTTAGAAATATAATTTCTCAAATTTAAATTATTTAATGTCTACTTAAAATGCAATATATCGAATAACTTACTTAAAGTATTTCGTCGCCCCGAAGTAAGATTTAATTAAGATTTTATCAAATGCGGTTAAAATTCTAAAAATCAAATTTGATTTAGCTAAAACGAATTTTTAGAGCAAAATCAAAACTTTTCAATTTAATGCCACCCGCCCGTTTCAATTTCTTTTTCATACCTCAATGTTAGTGTTACAGTATTTTTTTTTATATCTAATTTACAAGTATTAACTTTTTATAGTTTGGTCAAATAACTTCGTTTTTCAACATGGGCTTTAACTATTTAACGTACTTCATGACTCTAGAAAGCAATTGTAGCAAGTTGCATAATTTTGGAGGAGGTATTGCTCCAGGCAAATCAATGGGTGAAGTGTGGCCATTGCCTCAAAGCATTCAACAACAAAAACAATACATCGCAATCGCTCCTGATACATTTCAGTTCGATTATCAAGGTCCCCCAAATTGCGTCATAATGAATGAAGCCGTAAACAGATACAAAGACATCATTTTTAACCCCCCAAGAATGGCCAGTTACGTCGGGATTAAGGATGCTTTGAACCCGGCCGATCAGGTGCCCACTACGAGTCAGAGTATTCAAATTATACTTGACGGATCATGCGAATCGATTCCTTATTTTAAAATGGATGAGTCATGTAACCATTCTCTTATTCGAATATTATTCATAAAAAAAGATATAATTAATATGGCTTACAGATGAGCTTCAGGTAGGGACAAATGGTTTACCAGCAGCTGCACTGTTGACAGCTCGAAGTACATGGGGAATACTAAGAGGTCTGGAGTCGTTTAGTCAGCTGCTTTACCACGCTAATTCAAATGAAGTAAAATGCCATTTGTTTTTTAAAAAAAACATTCCATTTACTCTTTCAGTTTCTAATATTAATTGAAAACATTTTTTTTTGCCCTAGTTTTTTTGCAATGTAACTACCATTTCGGATTTCCCTCGTTTTCCTTTTCGTGGATTTATGTTTGATACATCGAGACACTATATTTCTACTAATATTATCAAAACGCAAATAGTAATTCTTAATATTCTAATAAAAAAAAAAAAAACTAACTAAAATTAATGAATTTCAATGAAAGGACGCAATGGCCTATAACAAGTTCAACGTTTTCCATTGGCATATAACCGATGACCAGTCTATTCCCTACCAAAGTACAGTCTATCCAAATTTAAGTGGAAAGGTACAATTTCCGCGGTCATAATAATGTTTGCGCCAATCACTATTTATTAGCACATTCATTTTAACAGGGCGCATTCAATCCGAATTTAGTATATACAAAAACTGATGTTGAAGCTATAGTCGATTACGCCTCATTACGAGGCATTCGAGTAATTCCTGAATTTGACACTCCAGGTACGCGCGCATACACGTTCGAATAAAGTCCGAAAAATTAAAAGCTGAATTTTGAATGTATAGGTCACGCTCAATCTATTGGACTATCGATGCCCGAAATAATGATGAATTGCAGCGCTGGCTCTGTTTTTGTTTCGCCTGGGCTATTAAACCCTACCACCGAATTAACGTATACATTTCTAACTAACCTTTATCAAGAAGTTTCAACTTTATTTCCGGACAAAACTTACCATTTAGGCGGAGATGAAGTCAATTTAGACTGCTGGTAATTAATTGAAACGCGTTTGGAATTTCTAATTTTTTAAAAAAAAAAAAATAAATTATTAAATTACAGGAGCGATCCATCATTACTGCCGTTCAAAATTAATCACTCCATTTTCAGCAATCAGCAGCTCCAAACCTACTACACTAATAGATTGATCGATACAATCGGAAATTTATCATCTCCTAAAAATCCAATTGTTTGGCAGGAAGTATACGACAATTCAATCGAACCAATTCAATTCAATCCCATTTTAAACAAATCCGCAATTATTAACGTTTGGAAATCGAATCATCAAGCCGCCATACCGCAAATAACGGCTGCCGGCTATCAAGTCATTTTATCCTCGTGTTGGTACCTGAGTAATCCCTCCTACCCCATGGATTGGACTCAATTTTACGTCTGCGAGCCAACGAGTCCGTCGCAAACGGCGCCGCAGCTCGCGTTAACATTAGGAGGAAGCGGATGTATGTGGACGGCGGATATTGATGGGTCGAGCATCATTTCTCAAACATGGGTCCGAGCATGCGCGATCGCGGAAAGATTATGGAGCAGTCAAAATACGACCAATATTAATGCCGCCTCTCCACGTTTGGAAGAGCAAAGATGTCGCATTTTGGAACGCGGAATTAACACCAGCCCACCGAGGGGACCCAACTACTGCCCCGCCGACTATTTAGTAGTATAAACTGTATTTAAAAACAAATAAAACATGCCGATGGAATCATGTATGCCAAAGTACACGTAAAAGCAATATTTCCTTTCGGTATCTAGTAAATGATACGATAAATAAACATATAAAATCAAATAGGGTCATCTGACATTATACTGTATTCGTATTTCAGAGTTCTAAATTGATAGCAACAAAAAATAAAAGTATAAATAGCCTACTCGCAGAAACGGCATCGCATTTCAGGTAGTAACTATTCAACTCTGATATTTTAACATGTTGCTTATTCCGATCGTTTTCCTCCTTTTCACCGAAATTAATGCGGCGGCGAGGGTAGGTGGAGGAATAACGCCGAGAAAACTTTTCGGTTCCGTTTGGCCTCAACCGCAATACATCGATCAAAAAGTGACGTATTTTAAAGTCGATTCAAAATCCTTCAGCTTTCTATATTCCGGCACCGGATGTCCTATTATCGATTCGGCCATTGAAAGGTATAAAACGATCATATTTAACCCTCCCAGATTAGCCGGTTGGCCCGATTTAAACGCTACTTTGGATCCGTCTGCCTTGCGAGGGCAATTGACAAACATCACTGTCAAAATGCAAGGAAATTGTGAAAGTCAACCGTATCAAGACATGGACGAATCATGTAATATTAAATTCTTTAACTTTAATTTGTATTGGTAGATTGCTATAATAATTACTGTATGCGGAGTAAAAACCAAGCTATCTTTCATATTAACTTGATAGACAAAACATCAACAAACAATTTAATAGTTGCGTTAAATAAAATAATTTTTTTTTAAAAACAAAATACGGTATTTTCCCGCTCCCTGAGAAAATATAACGTCTCCGTTAAACTAAGATCCTGGGCAACGCCTTCCCTACTCAATTATAAAGTACGGTACCTTTCTTTTAACAAAACAAGTTTATTGAGACCAGTTCTAGTTCGTTGTTTGCTTATTGATTATGTAACAAATCCAGTTAAACGTGATTGTGGCTTAATTAAGGAACATGTGTAACTGGATTTGCTACATAATCAATAAGCAAACAACAATCTAGAACTGGGATCAATAAACAAAATGACCTAAATTTAATGACTATAAAAGTGTTTCTCTACAGGGGCGAGCATAATGATCTGGTATAAATTATTAATGCAAGCTACCCAAATCACAATTATAATTATCAAACGAAGCTTACTAATTTTAATTTTCTTTAAAATGTAGATAACCTTAAAGTTGATTCGCCGGATTTACTCTTAAACGCTGCGTTAACTGCAAATAGTAGTTGGGGAATTTTAAGAGGCTTGGAAACCTTCAGCCAACTGTTTTATCTGGACGAGGAACACGACGTAATGCACTTTATTAGCAAACTAAAAATACACATTTATCCCATACACAGAGTTACATGTAATTTTTTTTTTTAAAAAAATAGTTTTACTTGAATTCAACAACAATATTTGATTTTCCACGATTTCCGTTTCGCGGTTTCATGCTCGACACATCTAGACATTTTGTACCCGTTGTAACTATTAAACAACACCTGGTAAACCCCCATTTATTTAAATACTCGTACATTCCGTATTTACGCGTTAATTAACGGAAGATAAATTATTATTGCAGGATGCAATGGCATATCATAAATTTAACGTTTTTCATTGGCACATAACTGACGATCAATCGTTTCCCTATCAAAGCATGCAGTTTCCATCGTTAAGCGAAAAAGTAAGCTCACCTTTCATTTTATGTAGCCTAACAAAATAATTATGATTAAGACTTAATTAATGCTGACACAAATACTTATTTTTTACAGGGTGCTTTTAATGCCAGAACTCATATTTATTCAACGAATGACGTAGCTGCCATCATCGAATACGCCAGAAAGCTTGGAATTCGAGTGATTCCAGAATTTGATACTCCTGGTTTGACAGTTTGAAAACCGCTAGTTAAATATTCAAATCTAATTTTTTTTTTTTACTTTCTTAGGGCATACTGAATCTTGGGGATTGGGCCAAAAAGATCTCTTAACTCCTTGCTACAATAAAACGTCGCCAGACGGAAGCTACGGACCGATCAACCCTATTGTAAACTCAACCTACGATTTTCTTTACAAATTCTTTAGCGAAGTTGGGCGAACATTTCCCGATAAATTCGTTCATTTAGGAGGAGACGAAGTTGATTTCGCATGCTGGTAAACCACTTCGATTTATTTATTATTTTTTAAAATCCATTTTAAAAAGTTTGATAATTTCCAGGGCTTCGAATCCGAGTATAATAGCGTTCATGCAGAAAATGGGATTCGCCAGCAACTACTCAAAATTAGAAAGTTATTACATAGATAAACTGTTAAAAATCGTATCTAGCATTCCAAACCCAAAAAATTACATCGTGTGGCAAGAAGTTTTCGATAACGGATGTGCTATAAATAGCGATACCGTAGTTAACGTGTGGAAAAACGGATACTACCAGGAAATGAGCGCCGTAACCGCCAAAGGATTCAAAGCCATCTTATCCGCCTGTTGGTACTTGAGCGATATTCACTATGGAAACGATTGGACAACGTATTACGCGTGCGAACCGTTAAATTTCATCGGTAACCAGACCCAACTCGACTTGGTTCTCGGAGGTTCCGGCTGCATGTGGGGAGAATACGTAGATTCGACTAATCTAATGGACCGAACGTGGCCCAGGGCATCGGCTATTGCGGAGAGGCTGTGGAGTGCCAAAACGCTGGTGAATACCAGCGCCGCAGCTCCGAGGCTCGAAGCGCAAAGATGCAAAATGGTTGAGAGGGGAATTAACGCAGAGCCTCCGAATGGACCCAACTACTGTCCCGCTGATTATCTAGTCTTTTAATACACTAAAAGAATTCCTCCGCAATCTGTTCAATAACATCTTAAATTTGAGTATTTTCAAGTTGCGCTCCAATAAAAAAAAAATAAACTTTTTGTTTTCTTAAAAAAATAAATAAATTTGTGTCGCCTTAATTAATAAGGCAGTACATGCAGTAAGTTAAATAAATATCAATTTAATATTACGCTACAATTTTGTTAATTAAAAAATATTTTCAGAGTATTTTTTATGATACAGTGTTGGAATTCGTTGTAGTGAAACTATTAGTAACATTTCGCCACGATTGTTACTGAAACTCTCACGGCGTCAAATAATGTTTAAAAGAATCGTATTAAAACACTTTCTTCAGTTACAATTTCTTGAATAATTAAAACTAATTTGATGCGCGTTAGTCGAGAAGTTCCTCATTGCTTCGCTACAAAATTTATGTAAATTTGTCGCCTCGAGATAGAATGAATAAAATTATAGCAGAAAATGTACTGCAATAGTAACGACAAAAGCAGAAAGTTTAAAGGTCAACACACGCCTGCTTTAACCTACGCTGCAACATTAACTGCGAGCAATAAGCTAATCTTGGGGCGTTCTCAGGGGTATAAAGTCGTCAAGTCAAATTGGTTAATATGTTAGCTACAATTATTATAAAAATTGAAATTTCTTTGGACCGCGTTGCCTAATTATTATTTTCAAAACTGCGACTCAGTCCAAAAAAAAAAAAAATTTGAATTGTTCATACGAGAATAATACTTTGACCTTGCCTTGCTTTGAAAGCGTTATACTGTAGTTACTTATTAGTCATATTTAAATAAAATGGCCAATTTACAAAACTGTAAATTCATGTAGGATAACTTTATAAGAAGTAAATAAACTTACTGTACAGTCAAAAAAAAATGTGATTGTTTTTTAGTCTTTTTTAGACCGTAGCAGTGGGGAATAAAAATTTTCTTCCATTAAAAATCGTCGGTGCAAAGTTAAATTGACGAATATGCAAATATACCCCTTGCACAAAAATATTACAAGAAAATTATATCATCGATTCATTTTCTAGAAAGCGAGAAGCATTTACGAACAACCGTATTCCTATTCCTACGGTAGTGTTCTAACCAAACCCAGCAAAGTTTACATAGCCGCGTGCCAATAAATCGAGTAAAAATTATTGTTACGTAGCTTTCACCGAAATTGGTTTCTCGTTTTTTTTTAAATTAAATTTGGAAGATAAATTGAGAAAATAAATACGAGAAAGCCAAATTAGCCAATATAATTAATTTTAGAAAAGTTATTCCAGTCTTACCTTTTTATGGAGATTCCTGCCTGCTTTCGTATCTACCGTTGGTGGAGCACGCAGGGAGCAGGTGGATTATCCAATCTTGCGAAGTCCTCACATAATGCTTATGGCAGCTTATTATAAAATTGACTTCTCAATAATTAACACAAATTATTATATTCGAGATCTTTACTCTCAGCGTTGTCTGTGCACAAATCCCAAAACATTATTATTGTACTCGGACTGCTTGATTGTACTTGACATGAGCGCGCGCGTACATTCATACATGTAGAAGGTTATTCACGGTAGGCCTACTCAATTCGCGTACACTTTTAACTATTGCCGGAGGAATCACTATTTATCTATAGATTTGATTGCAAACACTAAATTATAATTGGTAACATTATTATTACATTTTATCAATGAAAAACACCGCATGAATAATAATAACGTACCGCACACAATTGTATAGTGAAAGTATCCCAACTGACCGAACTTCTCGTCGTTCTCGAATTGAGAGGTTTGCCACTCTTGCATTTTGGCCGAGCAAAACGCGAACAAACCGCATTAATAAAACGCGTTTTGACGCATTTTGTTCGATTGTAATTTTTTTTGTGCGGCAAAAAAATGTTTTCTTTTTTTTTTTTTTTTTTTTAGCAAAAAATTATTTTTGGTATAATTTTCCTAATATTTATTATTAATATTCTTGATTTTCATTTTACACCAATTTGCGTTTTTATTGGTTTGCTCCTTTACTGCTTTATGCGGTGAAACTACTCTACTTCAATAATTTCTATCTAATTTTCATGTAGGCTACATGCATATCTACGTAGGCTACTGTATTATGGATAGCATTTTTAATATTCATTTTATTGCTTTTGATTTGTCTAATTACTTTTATGTGTTTTGTTTAATTAAAATGTCTCACCACATTTAGTAGGCTATTAGGTTATAATTTCCGACTATGGTCTATAGGGGTAAAATTATAAATTAAGAAATACATTGTATTTACGTATGTGTTTTTACAACTTTTGTGCAAATATAATATACTGCAATTATAAATACTGTGAGTCATTAATATCATAGGCCCTATATCATAGTATTTTGTGAAAACCGAGTTTTTCCCGTTGATTTCCAAGTGTAGAAATCCAAGAATTTCCAAGTGTAGAAATTTTAATGTGCAAAAATATTAAAAATTAAAGTTAATCCATTTTCAGAAGTTCCACTGTTCTTTCTGTACAATAAATGTTTGTAAATGCCGGCAATAATTATTGTTTTCTTAAGTTTTTAGTTGATGTTTTTGTTGTTTGTCAAGCAGATACAAATTGTACGAAAATACGAAGTCTAAAAACTATAAAAACAAAAAAAAAAAAAAAAATAATAATACCGGTAATTAAAAAATTATTGTAATAAATAAAATATTTTTAAACTTACTGCTATGGCTATAGCCGGAGAGAAAATCTTGAACGGTCCAATGGATAGAGAAGGATTTTTGAAATTTACCCAGCTCACGTACAAATCAATCTTTGCACAGATCTAAAAATACAAAAAAAAAAAATTAATTTTTAATTAAAAAATTTAAATGACAAAAAAAAAAAAAATCTTGCAAATATTGTTAGTCTATTTAAATTTTTTGCTGTAGGCCTACTGTATAATTACCGGTATTCCCCCTCCCTCCCCCTACATTGGCACCTACTGATAGTGACGCACTGAATTAAATTGCTCATCCGAAAAAAAACCCGTAATAATTACATTGCATAGATAGATCTTGATTTAACTTTAGATTAATTTCCACAAGTTGCTAAATGGCGAGTCAACGCAAATATTTTGCATACTAAGTGATATGAAAAATTAAAAAGAAAGCCTACTATATTTTGATTACGTCAGTATTAAAATCATGCAATATTATATAACTAGTAGAAATCAAACAAGAACTTACGCTGATTTGATGGCGTCCATTACATTTTAATTGAACTCCCGTTTTCATAATATGTTTCAAACTAACTTGCAACTATTACAAAAAAAAAAGAACATATCGTTAATAATAATAATTATTGTCAAACACTAATTAAACGCGGAATGTGCAATCACCTTGTTATTGGCCGCTGAAAAAAGCACGATGTACAATACATTTGTTATTAATAATATTATTAAGGTCGGCGTTAGAGAGTAAGACGATTGTCCTCCGGCCACGACGCAAACTCGGGCAATTACTAGCGCCATTATCATTTGGGCGAGCAGCCATTCTAAAAAGTAGTTGCGTAGACTCAAGTTTGTGCATTTCAAAAAATGACAAGCTCGACGATGAATAGAAATCATGTTGATAACATCTTTCAACCACATCCGGCTGACTTTGCGCGAGGCTGCGCAATCAGGATGTTGCTCGCAAATGGATTCGAAAACGTAAAGCAAAGCCCACATAAAAATTAATACGAGGACATTATTTATACTTTGGTAGCCGAAACAAAGCGGCCCAGCCATGTAGTACATTAAGTAATATAAGTAAGGATTTTCTTTAATCAACTGCTTGAAACTTTCCTCTCCAACATCCACTCGGCGTTCCGGGGCGACATTGTGTTCTAAAACTTCGGCGAAATGAAAGAGTAAAGTCATAATCGGAAATAAGATAAATCCCAAAGATAGCTTTCGGAATTTTCGAAGAAGGACTTGTCCGGGCTCGCCTAAGCGTTGAAATATGTCGTCGCAAATATAAATGAGATTGGTGATCTTTTTTTGGCTCAATTTAATAATTATTTTGAGGAAAAAATCGCTGAATCCCAGGGACAACCGACCGGCGCTCAAGGCCATTTTTTGGATTTGGTCCGGGTTGGATTCCGAAGAAGCCCATGCGTACCAAAACATATACGAGCCTTGGCATAATTGAAAAAAAAATAATAAATTGATTGCCAGTCGACGGGCGATAGAAGGATTTTTTGGTGAGCAAAAATCTATGCCAAAAAAACGCCACATGCAAATAATGGGATTCAATAAAACTCTAAAACTTAACGCTTCTTCCGGCTTTTTCATCTCCATCGCGAAACTTTTCTCCATATTCTAACAATTCGAGATAGTAAAATAAATACAGCTTATTTAGGCTTATATATAAAAAAAAACATTACGGTAATTTTGTTTGTTGACTAGGTTGTCTTGGGGAAAAGTATAATTTATAATGATCTTTACCACAATACCAAAAATACAATATCTATTTTTGATTAAAAATAATTTTGGTATGGAGGACGTAGCTGTTAACAAAAGAAAACGCTTCCTACTGGTATTTTTCTTTTAAAAGTTTAGCATTTTTATGATAAAAGTATATTAAATTTAAATTGTTAGTTTGGCATCGTATTTTTTTTTTTTTTTTTTTTTTTCATTTCTTGACATCAAAATTCAATAAGTCGTTAAATTACTCTGAGAAAATTGCTTGTGGCGTAGGATACATTTTTATAGATTAGCATGACAAAAAAAAACAAATAACATATTTCGGGTAAAAAATTATTATTGGCGACGACGCGACGTCATTTGAAATGTACAGCAGGTGACACTAAGCGTAGGGCCATGGAGAAACTAACAAAATTAATATCAAATGTTGTTATTTTTTTATCTTTCTTAAATAATATAATCGAATCCTAGCTAAAACGGTAGGTTACTAATAAATATTTTTAAAGTTACAATTTCCATAACATTCAATTTAATTTTTCTGTAAAAAAAAAAAAAAAAGAGTAAAAATTTAATAATTTCTTCATTAAATTTGATATTTTTTTTATGCGATTGCATTAATTAAAAATTCGAAAATTGTGTACGTTGCGGTTTCCGATTTTTACTTTTTGTCAAAGAACCACGGTCCACCACTTGCCAGCATAATCAAAACAGAAACTAACTCTTTACTGAATTAAAGTGCATTTTTAATTAATAAAATATTAATAGATAAGATTAGTTTTAATCTAATCGTTAACTGCAAAAGAAACGCTGAGTGTTATACCGTATACGAGTGGTTTTAAATAAAAAGTTACAAAAATAAATAATTTTAATTTTTCAAATTTTCTTTTTACTTGAAAACATTATGTTTTACTGAGAACAGCCATCGCCCATTTGCACATTGTCGACAGCGTATTGAGCGTAGCCGGTGGTAATAGCGCTCCCGATGTAAAACTAAAAATAAAATTTTTTAAAAAAATGTTGTTGCATAAATTGATCACTTGAATTTACTTGGCCATCACATGGGTACGAGTCGCAACACTTATTATCCGAACAGGCGCCTGTGGCTTGGGACCAAACAGTGGTTGTACCCCAAATAATTTGTAAGGTAAATATAGATTGAGAGTTTAAAGGTTGAAAATAAATTGTTAATTTGTTAGTTACATCCGATTGTTCAAAATAAGTAAAATAATCGAGCGACCAGCTGATATCGGATGAATCGACGTGAACTACTGGCGAAGTCAGTAACCCACCTCCTACATAGTCGGTCCACATATACGAAGTATCTAATAAAATTATTACAGGTTAAATTTTATTATTTAAATGACAGTATTGAGAAGAACTTTAAATGTATTTTTAAAATTAAATAATTACTCGAATTTGGAATGTGTGATGGAGAAGGCAGTAAAGTTTGTGACCATGTCCATTGGTCGGCTGTCCATCCGTCGGTATTATCATTAAATGTTCCACAAAAGCTAGTGGGAATCGGCGTAGCAGTAGAACCAGTTGTCGCAAATTCGGTGGTGGTTTTAACCGTAGTTGTTGGAGTCTCAGTGGTGGTTGGGATCTCAGTGGTGGTTGGGGTCTTAGTGGTGGTTGGGGTCTTAGTGGTGGTTGGAGTTTCAGTGGTGATCGGGGTCTTAGTGGTGGTTGGAGTTTCAGTGGTGATCGGGGTCTTAGTGGTGGTTGGAGTTTCAGTGGGGGTTACATCTGTGATTGTTGTTTCAGATGATGGAGTAGTTGAAACAGTTGCTTAGAATAAAAAAAATATATTAAACAAAAAAATTCAAAGTAAGACATATTCTAATTCTTACCACATTTATTGACTATCAAATAATCAAGAGCAAACAATTCAGACGGATTTTTGACGGTTCCAATGAGTTCAAACTTTAGTTAAACAGAAACATAATTATATTTAATTCAATAGGTAATTACTGTAAACAGGGTTTTTTTTTCTTACATATCCAAAGCAAGGGTATGTTCCACAGCAAGGGAATTCGGCATTACAAGTTATATTTTGTATGGTCCATCCATCTTCAAATCCGAACATAACGTCGATAGATGTGACATCAGTTATAAATTTGAGAACTGGTTGTTTATCCGTCACTGTAGCCTGCGATACATGCTGATACAATCGGATAGAAATATCGTCATCTTCCTCGATTTCAAGGATAGGCGAAATTATGGTACCGGTATGGTCCCCGGCATAAATTTCTTGCAACCAAATATAACAACCATCTAGTTAAATAATAATATTGATTTTATTTTCTTAATAAATGTTTAATTACCGGTAGTACATCACCTGGTTCTTGAAAATTGTCCAGCTGGGAGACATTTGGCTTAGTATAACTTGACCAAGACCATGTTAACTCTTGGTTCACATTCAACCAATAGCAAATACTGGTATCAAATTCGCAGCAATAATCCATTGCATTTGCTAGATCATATTTTTAAAAAAACGATATATTTATTTTTTAACATTTTTTTAAATAATAATTATAACATACCTAATTTAATAATTAGCAAAAAAATTGCTAACTTGGAATTCATTTTAGTTTTTGATGTATTCCTTGCAATTGGTGAATGAAATGTGATGACGGAATTTTAATTTTCTTTTTTCCTTGTCACTAATAAAACCCGCTATCGTGTTAAATCTATCATTTGATATATAATCACGTGCACTACATTATTTTCCTAAGATAACAGTTGTTAAATCTCTAATTTGACGCAATATCTACTTATTCCATCAAAAATATTTTGGCCTTGTTGACATTCAAAATATAAGTGTTTTACTTTTTTTTCTATTTAATTGAAGAACAAGGTTTAATATCATTTTAATCTCATGGAATATTTTTTTTCCAACCTTATCTGAAAATAATTGCCAGTAAATTTCACTTCCAATAATTATTACTAGGCGGGATAAATTCTTTGTTTTTTAAACGCTTTTGATGTTATCTCATTAATAACTTGACTGGTAAGGCAAACAATAATACTCCATACATAGCATCCTAGCCCCACATGATACCCAATAATCACGTGATTTATAAGATTTGTAATTTCAATTAATAATGATTTTAAAATTGGGTAAAACCGCATCTCGTGCCATGCACTTGTATCGCACCCACCTTGTACCGGTTTTATTACGTGTTTTAATAACTATTAATATTTTGGACGAAGTGAGAAATTAAGCATTATTTACATTGACTAGCCAAAGTAATAAAATAATGCAAACAATTTTTGGCTTTGGTCAATCTGCTTGCAGTATGTATAATGCCTTGTCATAGTAAATATTGGCCAATTATCAAATTGTCCATAACATTAACAGTTTATTTTAACATTAAATATTAATAACTAAACATGTAAAGGGTAAACGCACAATTAAACTGTAAAATCCGTGTTTCATTTTCCAAAAATTAATTGATAAAAGTAACCTGCATAGATATTTATTAATTATCAAAATTGAAAATTAAAAGAATAAATTTATGAAATTAAAATGTATTAGACTACGCACGTTACCGGTATACAAATACTATAATCAAATAATGGCGAACAAACTTCATATAATACAATATTATTTTTTTTTTATTTTAATGGTTTAATTTTAATTAAAATATTTGAAATAATAACTTTTAATTAATTTAAATTTTAATGGTTCAATTTCCATCTTTTTTTTTCTTTTCTAATGTCATTCTTATAATTTATAGCGTCTATTGTTTATATCGAAGTTGTGCTTTGCCATGCAGCCATGAGTCGTAGGAACAAGACAGAGGCAAGTCAGAATCACAGCAACCGGAATAATCCTTCAAACCTTAATACTGTAATTACGTTAAAGATAAAATTCAAAATCACGTTGCAAAAATTCTTTATAACGACTGATTTTTAAACATTTTAAAGAAATATTTCTAAAGAAAATCACCTATGATTTCAACCGCGTTGTTATATTAGTGTGAAACAGTTTGGTTAATTAATTATTGCTATAAATAAACTATGTAAAGATACTGTATACGCTTATATCGTTAAAATAAACGAGTAATACACATCTTATCAATTAATTCAGATTCATAAAGTTTACAATTTCGCATTACAATATAATGGCAAATAAAACATAAATTAATTTCCATGAGCATCATTCTGGTTTGCAATAACCAAAATAAACCAAACAGAAAAAATACAATTTGATCTCTTCATAATTATCATTTCTCATGGTTGCTGAACGTATCAAGTTTTTTAATCAGAATGGGAACAAAAAATATAATTGACAAAGAACTAGTTTCAAGAAAGTTAGCTTTACTTTTTATTTGTCTACATTATTTTTCTAAATAAAATGCAAGTTTCTTAGAAGTTAAAAAATTTAAAGAGTAAATATATTAAATACTCGACTTTTAAATAATTGCTATATAAGCGTTCCATTTCATCATAATAATTATTATCAAGGTACGGTAGGTAGACAATTAACAAAATGACATTATGGTTTATAAATTAATTAATTGTTTTAATAAATTAAAATTTACATTTAATTAATATCGATCAAATCTAAATATAACTTACTGGACACTAATATCAATTTTATTGAACCAACCGTAAGCTTTAAACATATTTATGAAATCTTGTTTCAAGATCTAAGAAATATTTAAAATAAAGTTGTAAAAATAAAAAAAAGCTTAAACTTCTATAAATTCAACAATTTATACCCTTACTTTTGTATCCAGGCATTTCACAATAGCTCGAGTCTGATGAAGTAGAAATAGCATTAATTGCATAAAAGTTGCCGACATCATATGCCGTAGCCGTTATTTCCACCTGTTAATTAAGCGATAATTAATGTCATTTTTAACATCGCGTGTAAAACAAATTTACATAGGCGGAGCACAAATCCGTGCAGCCACTGTCGGCGTATAAATTAACAACGTTGGTGGATTGCCAAGCCGAGTTTGTAGAATTAATATTTAAATTGTATCTTGTTCCAATATCAACGAAGTTTATGGAAACTGTTAAACTGGCGCTGTTTCCAGCTTCTACAAACGCGGAAACTGTAAAAATTGTTTCGGGATAGATATTAATTAACGATGACTTAAAAGTTTGCGATTGGTTAAATGTTTTGGCCTCAACTGCTTGGAACCAAATAAAAGGAGAAGCTATAATAATTTTAAATAAAGTATTTTTAAAACCATCCAATTGAAATGTTTTGTATTATCAAAATAATTGTTACTTGAGGAGAAATCTGAAGGAGCGTCTGGAACGGCTGTAACAGACCATTGCCAACCAATGTCAGCATCATCTTGGTTACTAAAACCACAAAGATACTCGTTGTTGAAATAACAGCAAGGTAATGAGTCATCTAAATTTATAAAAAAAAAATTAAAAAAAATTAAGCACAGCGCTACTTAAAAAGTACAGAAAAAGTTAATTACGGCAGCCTCCATTAAAATCAACATCATCAAGAGCGAAGACAGAACCGGGAGTGGTCATTGTAGATTCTATGACTCTCTTTTAAAAATGAAAATGTTTTATACAAACATTTCAAAATAAAGTTACAGTATTTATTAGGTTATTTACTTTTCCGCTGCATGGATATGATAAACAGCATCCTGGACTACTTAAAATTGGTTGCGGTGCGCAATCAACGGTGGCTAGCACCCAATTGTCACCGGTGTTAGTCAGAAAAGCCTGAACATTCATTTCAGTTGCGCCATCTTCTTGGAATCCCACAAAAATGCCATCATTTCCTGAATCTCCATTTACGTAATATAACACCGAAAAGATAGTTGATTCGGTCACTCCATACGTTTCCTCCGATGTTATAGTTGCGGCGTTGCTTTGAGTCCACACATAAGCGCTATCTAATACAAATAAACGCCCATTTTTTCATTTTAAATAATATTCATCTCTTTTTTATTTTATTGTTATTTCTAAGAAAGCTAATACTTATTGGACTTTTCTATTATATATTTCAATTTAAACTAGAACAAATAATATAATTTCCAAATAAAAATACCGTGAGCCGGTGGTAAAGGAGTAGGTTCTGAATCGACCGACAAAACCCATTCTTGTAAAGTCAAATCACAACTATCCGTGTCAAAATCGCAGCAGTCTGGTATGGTGGGAGGATGAGTTGTGGTTGGTATTTCAGTTGTTTGAGTAGTGGTTGGTATTTCAGTTGTTTGAGTTGTGGTTGGTATTTCAGTTGTTTGAGTTGTGGTTGGTATTTCAGTTGTTTGAGTTGTGGTTGGTATTTCAGTTGTTTG
>JAQGAZ010001174.1:0-34872 GCA_034692225.1 Polydesmus complanatus | reverse complement strand
AGAACGCTCGAACGTTCGAGAACATTCCCATTAAGCCACAAATGTTCTAGAACACTTTTTTGGTGAGAACGTGACATAAGTGTTTTACTTTTTCACGTCTATTCTATATATTATACATACGTATATAGGCTATGTATTTTTTTATCGTCACATAATAATTTCCTATTTTTCTTACTATTTTTTATTTCAAAAAAAAAAATAAAAAAAATAAAATCGAGTAAATTTATATGATTTGAAAATTCTCGGTAAAGCACATCGTTTATTTTCACCCACTACTAGGCCTACTGGTAGTAGCAGCGAGCAGTCTCAAAGCTGTTCAAAACGACAATCTCTTTAGAAAAAGAAAAAGGAAGGGAGAGGAGGGAGGGAGAGAAAAAAAAATTCAATGAACTTTCAAATTGAAAATGCACGTGCGTCAATCATTCAAAACGCATTTACTCCGTATAAATAAAATATGATAACGAAAAACGAAACGGTAACTCGTATAAAAGATATAAATCAAAATATATATAAACAAAAAAGAAAAGAAAATGTATATATATATTTTATATATGACACGTCCGAGTAAACAGATCGGGAATCGATTAAAAATAAGTTTAGCACAAACATTTTACTACGAGAAACAGCTTCCCTTCAGGATGTCATACTGACAAAAACAACGGCGAAGTCATCGAATATACAATAATAAAAAAAAAAGTCAAATTTCGGATATTGTAGTGGAAATATTTAATAAAAAACGCATTTCCGAGCCAGAGAGAGAGAGAGAGCAGGGAGGGTAGGGGGACGGGGGGAGTGAGTAAGAAGCGCCGTCTCGGTTTCACATATATAAATAAATAAATAAAAAATGGGATCTATAAAATGTCGGACATAATTCAATAGATCTCAATGGAAAGTAAAACATTGAACGATGCCGCATCTTCAATGAAAATTTAATGCAGCAGCTGTAAGCGTCATAAGCAATAGCCTCGCCGCTTCCATCTCCATTTTCTTCCAAAAATTCAGAAGAAAAAAAAAACAATATTTTTTCTATTATTTATTTCACGCCACTCCAAGTCATTGCTGCGCATGCTCCATGTGTCCATCGGTCGTTTGGGTGCTAGGCAACTCTTGACAGGTACATGACACAGCCCATTTGGACATTTACAGACCACAAGTAAACGGCGCGTGTATACATTTTTAAAATCCTTCTCTAGCTTTTTCGCAAGATTTTTTTTCACCTTCCCCTCCCCCATCCTTCTCTCTCTCATCCTTCTTATGAAATTATAACGCTCGAAACATGAAATAGAGTGACATAACTTATGATGGTCTTTTTTAATGGCTCCGATGGGAAATTCATTGCTCACGTTTTGTTGCGCGCCAACCTATAGAGGAGAGATATCCCTGCATAATTTTCACAACAACTACTCACGTCATCGTATATCACTTTATTAAATTATTGTAAGAGTTAAGCTTACGTTACACCAAGATCGAGAGCCAACAACATCGATATTTTTTAAAAAAACTATCGATTGTGGTTTTTTTGTCACTAGAACCCAATCCGAAATGATCGACCGAGGAACATCGATAGTTTTCATAGTACATTTACCGTAGGGGGGAGAGGGAAAAAACATTCAAAACAATGTATATAATTTAAATGCATTTCCAAACAGAAGGTGTCAATTTTTCAAATGGAAAAATATAGCTCGCGCAGAATAATATTTACACCCGAGATAAATTATGTACCGTAGATTCAAAGTTTAAAATGATAACGTAGGATCATTGAAAGTTTATTAAAATGAGATAATGCAATTCCGCGTTTTATTTAAATAAGTTATGCGGTAAATGTATTGTATGCAGTTGGACCTGGTTAAGTATTGAAAATTAAAGCGCTAGCAGCAGAAATGCAAGTATTGTAACTTGATTTTGCTAATTTTGGCAAACAAAAAATCAACGTTTTAAAACGTTACTTTTCTCGATACATGTTATAATAATGCGTAAAATTTTTCCTAGTTCTCCCCCCCTCCCCCTCTCAAAAAAAAAATGAAGGCGAAAGTGCATGCACTATCTTTTTCCAGTTTATCGCGTGTTTGCATCGCCGTAAATACGCTCGAAAGCCGTGTGTTTGAAGCAATTGGCTTTTTTTTTCTTCTTCTTCTTACGAACGAACGCTGACGTCATCGATTTGGTTGACTCGTTCATTCGAATGAATAAGCAAAAGTGCTAAAATCTGTCAGATCCTATTTCACGATATCTGCACAACTGTATCTTCATCTGGCCGCGAAAAAAAAAAAAAGATTGCTACTGCTAAACCTTTCCTAACCCAACTTTTCAATAGCTTTTTTTTTCTTTCTACTTTTTGCACTTTTCCATCGTTATCTAAAACCGTCAGAAGCAATCCATAAAATTAAGCAAAAACCGATTGAACCACCCAAGTATGTCGAGAAAATAAAAATAAACGAAGCGAGGGGAGTGGGGAAAAACGGTTTAAATCAGATAAAAATTAAATGAATGTCAATCGATTGGAGTAAAACGCGCCAATTTATTTAAATAAAATAAAAAAAAAGAAGTTTATTCTATACTACTCTCTTATCAAAGATGGTTTAGAGTGGCACCGGGACTCACCCCTGCTACCTTCCATCAACTATTTTTATTATTTCAAACCTCATCATAAATTAATTTCCAACTCTCTCTCGCGCGCGCGCCAGGCAAATTAAACCTGAAAGCTAACACCACCGTCGCTTATGAATATTTCAAAACCCAAACAGTTTAAAAACCTATTTTCTCATGTATAAATCAAGTTTTAGATTCTCGTTCAACGAAAGATTTTCTTTTCTAAAAAAAAAAAAATAAAAGTTTGGTTTTTCCCTTCAGCTTCTTTTAAAATGTTTATTACAAAAACTTTTTTTTTTTTTTTTCAATTAGTTCAAGTCAAGATAATCGTGAATACAAAATCTCTTTTCTCGAATAAAGTGCATTTGTAAAAGTTTAAAGCAATCTTTTTCGCGAAAAGTAATCGTTTAAAAAATGCGAATATTGTGTATCAAAAATTTAGCAAAAATAAAAAAAACAACTTTAAAAGTAATGGTAGGGCGTGGTAAAGTAAACAAAAGTTATTATTGCTGGTGGGTGCTAAAATCGCATTCATTAAACAAGAGTTTATCACTAAATGAATAAGCAAAATTTAATTTTTAAACGCGATTTGCCTTTTTGAAACAACACATTGTTTTATAAACATTACATTTTATGTACATGTTCAACATTTAAAAAAAAAAAATTCGTGGCAAAAAATAATGTTTTTTCCGCTGCAAATTTCTTAAATTTTTTTTATAGAAAAAACCCTTAACACAATTGAGTTTTTATACAATAGAACTTGGTTATAGCGTCCTTTTTGTGAGTTCCGTGATAATTATATGTATTAATTTCCCTTATAAAAACGCTGATATTGCGTCAAGAAAAACACGGCAACCTCGGATATAGCGTCAGACAGCCTGAAAACTACCGCTACCAATTTTTACAAGATTTTTTGCAATGCAAGATCAAATTTAATAACTGAATATTTTGTTTTATCTAAAAATGAGTGGAAAAAAATCTTCTAAAAATTGGTCAAAGTCTAGATAAGTATGTTCAATATCTAAAAAATTAAATTTAACTTAGAAATAACGATTCCCATAAATTGTACGTAGCAGATTAATGCCGCAGTTTTGAAGGAATCCGGCTGTTTTTACAAATCAATTCCGAATTTAAAACCAAAAATAAGTTGATTGCCAATGCAGGTTTTAGCAAATATTTTATTAGTCGAACCGACAAGAGTTTTCTAACGTTTACAGAAAGATTTTCCGATATAAATAAACGCTGAAGC
The DNA here is from genome assembly GCA_034692225.1 of Polydesmus complanatus. NCBI lineage: Eukaryota > Metazoa > Arthropoda > Diplopoda > Polydesmida > Polydesmidae > Polydesmus > Polydesmus complanatus. Next base: position 31,034 of record JAQGAZ010001174.1, on the reverse strand, counting down.
GGCGTAAAGTAAAACGTTTCGCGCACGTATTCTAATTACTCATTCGTTGCAGTTCCGCCCAAAAGCCATGTAATTAATGCACCGATATATTGATCATTTCATTTGCATCAACACCATACATCATTAAAATTATTAATAAAAATAATAACGAAAGAAAGAAAAAGAAAAAAAAAAAAAATACTGAAAATAGAAAAGTTTGTAGTAGCAGCAGCAGCAGCGTTAGAAGATGTAAAAAGCTGACGATAATTCAGAGATAATTTACACCCCGTAGCTATCCACGCCAACTTATTAACAGCCGTAAATGTAACGAGGTTAATTTCGCGATTTATGTTTCAATTTCATCTCTCTCTCTCTCGCGCTCTCTCTTCCAACATTTTGCGCAACTTACTCATCCTCCAGGAAATAAAATAACGAAAATTTAGTAGTGAAAATAATGCGATTACAGCGTGTGTAATCTACAACTATTAAAGGTTTAGGGGGGAGGGGGGAGTGGGTTAGAAACGGATCGGCGATTTAATTTACATCCACTCCCACCCCTTCCCTCCCTCTCTCTCTCTATCCCCGCCCATCTTACATTCCAATAATTAAAAACAGTTATTTCAAACGATCATTAAGCGTTGAGCTCGGTTCTCGTCCAAATAATATTTCCTATGTGGTTTAACAGTGGCGCGCATTTTGGATAAATATAATATTGCCCATCCCCGCCCCCATCACTCCCTCCTTCTCTCTTATTCAACATAACTCCCCCCACTCTCTCTCGAGCCTCTCCCATCACTCTTAAAAATCCTTCAAGATTTGGAATTCTGGTCCGCGCGCGCGCCGTTTGCCGTTTCTACAACGGAATTTGCGTCACTTTTGCGTAATCGATCCATCCAACACGGAAAGCGCGCTATCAAAATGCATAACAATGGAGCTGATCTTTCGACGAAATTGAACTTTGAATTAGAATATGGAAATAACAAAAAAAAAAAAAAAAAAAGGGGTGAACTCTGTTCACATTCAAATTCCTTCGAGATTAGCAAGAAAACAGCGCTCCAGCGAAATTATTAAATGAATATTACTAATGATAAAAATAACTTTTTTTAAAAAAAGAAGTGTATTGCACATTAAAATTTATATTTTTACTATTCCAAAAATATATTTAAAAAATAATGATTCGATGAACGGAAAACGGTTTCAACGAAATACGCAACACTTCAGATGCTGCTGAGCATTTTTTTATTTTTTATTTATTTTTTATTTCAAATAAAATAAGTTATAAACTAAAATTTGCATATAAATTGAGTTTTCTTTCGATTCAAATTGCTATATTTTTTACCAAAATGTTGTCAAAAAATAGTTGTTTACCAGAAAAATAATTCTAAACCGAATTTCAGATAAATATTATTATGCCGCCAGTACTAAGCAACCAATCAAATTACATGTACTCTAAAAAAAAAAAAAAAATGTATAAATAAGTCGCGGTTCTGTTGAAAAAAAGATTTAAAAACGCAGTCGCATAAAATCGAATGCGATGACGCAAATAGACATACCGCTACATTTTTTATTTTTATTTTTAGAATCACTATTAACGTCTTAAAACTGAATTTGTATAATGGAGAAAATCGGAATTCTAACTACTGTACTACGGTAGCCTATATTTTTTTGCGGTAAATTTATAAATCTCACTTAAAGCTCAGTCGACGAAATTTTCCAGCAATAAAAACATACCGGTACAGTACTTTTCTACTTAAAAACAAAGCGCTTTTCGTCGTTTTGTCCAAGTTTTCGAATATCCAAAGTCCACAATTATTGGAATAACTGAGGTTCTACGCAATTATTTCGAAAATGTCGCTTAATAGAACTTCTGAAAACAACATTTTGTTTTCTGTCAACAGAGTGGGGTGTGGCTTTCAATATACGGCTATCGAGTCGCAAGTCAACACAGTGCATTTTTCTATAACATTTTCTCCAAGTGTCAATACTAATATTAACTTTTTCTTTTAGATAATATTTGTACCATTCTCGAAACCATTTTATTTTTTATTGATACAGCTTGATAATTCTTCAAATAAATCGATCAATTATTTTCTCCCGTCGAAAAATTGAAAAACGCGCAATCGGAGTTTTCCGTATTAAGAATATTTTATTCCTGAGCTCGCGGAACAATAAAAACATTATTGCTTTTCGGGTCCTTTAGATTGCTTCGACTATTTTACTCTCTCCTTAACTTATTATTAATAATCTTCATCAGGCCTTGGCCCACCATAAACCTTCCACCCACACCTTTCCTCCCTCATCCTGTCCTCCAATTCCAAAAACAGAGAGTTTTACACGCAAAAAGCAAACCAGGCGTTATTTCATTAGCGTTTGTTTGCAAAATGTTACCGTAGCAACTGGCTGTCAAATAAAGCAATCACCTCTCCCCCCACCTCGTCGCCATCATCTTCTTGAAACCGTGGGCAGGGCAGGGATTAGGCTCCTCTCTCTCCCTCCCTCCCTCCTTCCTACTATACCAATCTCTGCCCCAATCTTCATTTCCCTCGCGCCATATAACATTTACAAATTGCCATTTCGCATCGGTGGGCGAATATTTGCATGACGTCACGGTGGTTAGGTTATGATGCACCGCAAAACAAATCACACACTCGTCAATAAAATATCGATCTGCCAAACAGCGAAAGTCAGCGAAGAAAGACCGCGGATAATCGTTTAGCATCGAGAGAGAGATTTAACCAATGGGCTTCAAAACTTGTTTACTTTTCACCTACGTTCGCATCAAAATTATGCTTCTAATCATTGTTATTTTCATTCGATAATAATATAATATTAAGTTTCGAGAATGAAATTTGTAAGTTGCGCGAACTACTTAAAGCGTTAAAATTGTTCATTCAAAATGTATAAGGTAATAAAATAAAATTCGAAGATACCCAACAAAAGCCAAAATCGATTTATACAATACAACTTCCAAAATCTCTCTCGGAAAAAAAAAATCCTCGAGAGCAGGTTCGTTTTCAAAAAAATAATAATAATAATATATAATATATACCCGGTGTTATTACGAATTCTGTGATAGTAATAATAATGGTTGTTTAAAGCCGTCACTGACCGACGCGATGAAACCTTCCACAATTGCATATTACTCCAACACTTATTTTTTCTCCCCCCTCCCCATTATATTATATACCGTATATATCGCATCCACATACAGTTAAAAACAACGTCGAATGTTTTCAACTGTCAAATTCAAAAGCGATAAATAGAAATAAAACGATTACGTGTCAAAATAGAAGCGTTTTATTAACGATTAACTGTCAACGGTGACGCGAGGGGCCTTTATTTCGCATAAATGCGCGATAAACTAAAGACGTCCGAGCGTTGGGTTGGAGGGGGGGGGGATCGGTAAAAACAACAGAGTGGAAGTGGTACAGGGTGATTCACACGTCACCTTCACTTCCATCAACTGGAGAGAGTAAAAAATATATATATATATAGTTTGAGCGACTTGACGACCGCATTTTCGCGCATTATTAGTAACCATGACTACGCGCACGCACTCACGTAATAATTTTTAATGACGAGCTAATTTTCAATCCTCGGTAATAGCGGCGTCACAATTCAAAAGTTATCGTCGCACTCCGGGAGGTCCAATTTGAAGGAAAAACCCCGAAAGTGAATTAATTGGGAGGAGTTGAAATAGATAAGAGAGAGAGAGAAAAAAAAGTCTGATCTTTTGTGTATGGTTTGGTTGCGATAATAATTAGGCAAGGTGATAATATCTGCGATACACTATTATACGCCTTCGATTTAATGAATAAGCTGAACTCAAAATGTTTGCTAGTAAATTAGCTGAACTGGTTCCGTTTTTGCATTTGTATTAATTTGGTCCTCTGGACGAGTTTTTGAACTGACATTCAGCTACATTTTAACGCTTACAATAATTTTCATCAGAAAATGCAACCATCAATCTGAATAATGCAGTATCAAAATTCGTTATAAATACATTATTTCATATGTTTATCGGAATAATAATAATTGATTTTGGGTTATAAAAAAAAATAAAATCTAAAAAGTTTTTAAGCTCGGATTAAAAATATTTTTATGCGGTGATAAATGCAGTTCCACTTTCTAATTCTAATCTTAATAAATCGATGTAGAATTGATCGGATAATCGATCTAACTTTTTCTATCTATTGAAAATGGTCGTTGAGAAATAATTAATGGCACAAAGTCGTGTGTTGACGTGTGTTTTCTTCCTGGCATCGATTCGCTCGTGTATTCGCTGTCTGCCAGCGAAAAGTTAAAAACTGGCGTTGATTAAAGGATTAGTTTAAGCCATATCATTGAACAAGGAGATAACGTCAATTCCCGAAAAACGAACGTTTTATTAATGGAAATAAAATTATTTAAGCCGATCATAAAATTTTTCCGCTTATTAATAATATGAAAAAAAATAATTCTTTCCGTAAAAAACCCAAAAAGAAAAATTAATTAATAAATAAATAAAAAAATTGTTTGAAACGAGAATGTTAAGTGTTGGACTATTTGATCTGTTAAGTAATTCGATTTTAAAAGTCACATCGTCTCCATTGTTCCCCTAATTAAAAGCGATCACGTATCAAAATGAAGCGTAACAATGCGTTCACGTAGAAAGTGATTTTCAGTTTCCGCGCCAACACACCTTCTAGTCGCAATCAAAAGTCAAATTCCGATTTGCGCGGTGTTAATCGGATTTCCAACGTTGGAGTTTCTCTTTTCTCTTTTTTTTTTTTTCTTTTGTACTTTAAAAAAAAAAAAAAAAAAATTATACCTGTTCTCAATCTCTCTAACACGTGTTTCATTCGCATTCAGAGAATAAATTTTGTGTGTCGGAAAAAGCTCGAGATAAATCTTGAAAGCCGACACCAACCGGCGAGTATTAAAGTGTGAAAAAACGCGTCATTAAACTGACCTTACCTATAATAATCATCGCTCGGCGACAACCAACTCCGCATTTTAATCAGCGAAACGCATCTCGGTAAACAAGATACCAATATCCGGTCTTCGTATTCACTGCAGTAGAGCATCAATAAATCAAAAACTTCAATAATTCGAAAAAAACAATAGTATTTTTTTGGAAAAAAATGGACTTCCCTAGTTCGAATTTTCAACTTTAATAAATCAACGCTATAAAAATCGCGTCAGTTTCTTCTTTGACATTTCTTAATGATTAACGAATCAAATCAAACTAAGACATTTTCAAAGAATAAAAATCTGCGTGTTGTCTTGAAAATTGAAAATTCTGCAAGCTTTTCACGCTGAAATCTTGTCCCGAGAACCGGGCATTAACACATACAAAAATGAAAGAACTTTGCTGCTTCCTCGAAATTCGAATTGTCGAGGTACTACGGTACTACTGTAGTAATAATAAAAATAAATAAATAATAATAATAAAAAAAAACCCTACTAATTCATTCTGAGCTAGGTTGGCGCATGCGTGAATCAGCACATTTTATTAAATGGAGTGCAGGGTGGATATCGAGATTCGCATGTAGTTTGGGCGTGACTGCACCTACTCCACAAAAGCTTTATAGCAAAGTTCATCCAGCACGTATATATAAAAAAAAAAATGGCCACCCCACCCTCCCCCGATCCACATACTCCACCCTCCCCCGATCCACACACTCCACCCAACAATCCAGCAAATCCACGTTGAGCTGCGGTTCCAGCGTGTTGTACGCGGTACCCGTGTTTTTCTTGGGCGCCACACCCATGCGTCGTAAATGCATTAGGGGCGACGTGTACGCATCCATCGATCGACTAGACGAGAAAATTCCCTCTTATGACGTCATTAAATAGCGCACACGCGCGCGCGAGAGCTGTCGTTGAAACTGACTCTATATACCAAAAACGACCTAACACTATCGATAAATCAAAATCTAAATTTAGAACGCGCACTCCAACTACGGCTAATTAGATAGCGAGAAGATACTGTTTTTTTTTATGTTTTTCAAACTTTTTCTTTTTTTAAAAAAAAATATAATAAAATCTAGACTAATAAATTTAGCGTAATTAACTAGTTATTTAATTAAGTTGTTTGTTAAAAGCAAAAGACGTGTGCGGCTTAATAAACACCCAAAAATAAACCGCACGTAGAAAAACAAATATTCCACCGTATTAGCAATTCTGCCAATATTATTTCCAAAATATAAAAGAATAAATTGTACGGAGTAATTAATAAAATATTAATTCCAAAAAAAAAAAATTTAACAGTTTCAATAATTGTTAATATAATATTTTCATATTTAACTTCTTCAATTTTAAATCTAAGCAGATTTGTCGCAGCATTGAATTAAGGACGAATTTTTTCACTCGGTGGAAAATCTTTTTATGCTCAAAAAATTATTACTGGTATGTAGTATCCAGCTGATGTGACATTCAGTTACATTTTAGCGCTTACAATTCTATAGTCTCGCTAAATTTGAAAATTTTTGACAGTAAGCAAAAGCTGCAGTAAGGATTAAAATTTAACTCTCTACTCAAGCTGAAAACTGGTTTAAAATTTAACCCAGCTCGAGTTGAAAACTCAACCAGAGATTCAAACATTAATGAAATACTTGTCATCAATAATTTTTCGACAGTTTCGTGCTGTTCCAAGGCTGTGCAAATGGTAAAATTTAACACGAGTTATAACACGACTTTAACACGTATTACGCCTATATTATAAATGCAGTACATGTAGTACCGCTGTCAAAAATTTGGCGAAATTTTCACGTAAAGTTATCCCACCCATCTTCAAATTTTGTATTAAGAAAGTTAAAGAAACACACAAAAAAAAGTTATCAATCGATATACAGTATTTACATTTTCTAATCTTGATAACAAATGTCAAGAAGTTTAGTTGCGCCTAATTTACCACCAAATAAGATTCGATTTTTATTAAAAATACGAAGAAAAAAAAAAAAAGGAGAATAAACATCGCGCGTACGCGTGAAAAGTCAAAAGAAAAATCACGAAAGAAAGCAGCAGCAACAATAACAAAAAAAAAAATAAATAAATTTACATAACGAATTTAAAAATTTATACGCGCTCACAAAAATATATAAGTACGTCAAATCGATTTTAACGCCAACAAAAATTCAAAATGAACGGTAAAAAAAATAAGAAGAAGATGAAAAAGAAAGAAAACAAACAAAATTAAACTTGTGCATTATTAAAACTAGGCAAATCAAGTGCTTCCCGCAAAGTACAACGAAAGATAAAAAGCCGGGGATTTTAAATTTTTCACAAAGATAGTAACCCAGTGGTGAAATCGATCTCATTTCCGCCCAGCCAAATGTGCGCACAGAGTTTCCACTCCGGTTGGATGAATCGCTGGAGGAGGGAAGAATGGTACTCTGCACCAAATGGTCGATATTTGAACAAAAATCCACTTGAAATTCACGGGGAGAAAGATAGATGCGTGGGGGATGGGGGGGAAAGGGTGGGGAAAGAGAATAAAAATCGAATAAGGGGCGTTCGTACACGATTTTTGAAAATGTCAACACGCTTGTGAATGTCAGCGACAGCAGCGTCACCGTAACGTAATGCCATAGTCGTTGGAGGTGTAAAAACGATTATGTGAGCTGGCAACCATTTCTACACACACACACACATATGACGATAAATAACACGCTAATTTTCTCACACATATACGCGGCTTAACCTCGTTTCTACGTTTCTTATTAAATCTTTTTGGCAAAAAAAACCATGGCTTCCGATTTGAATCGAGTTTCTTGCTTGATTAAAGCGATGTTTAGGTGCACAATTGCAATTAATGGAGAATGCGTCACAATATAAGATATACAAATTTTGGGTCTTATTCGATTTATGAATTTCGAATTTTCATGATTTTGAACAGCGACTAATAGAAGAAATCTTATAACATAAAAGCAGAAAATCGAGGTTTAGCCATAGGTTTGAAAGCGTCGCTCGCGGTGTTTAGGAGAACCGAGATAAATCAGACGGTTGCAAGGTTTCGGCGTTCAAATGTATTTCTACGGTAGGAATCAAAGGTGTGTGTGAGAGAGAGAAAGAGAGATGGGAGAGGGAGGGAAAGAACGACGTGACAAATGAGCGACGTTGCGCAACGGGAGTCTCCCAATATTCAAATTTTTTTGTCATTCTAAATTACATCCGTCAAAAAGCTACAAATAACATTTGTTAGTGCGGGCGAATAAAAGTATGTGAAACACGACATCGGTAATAGATCTAATCAATATATCAAACGGAAGAAATAAAAGAAAAATTTGTTAGGGAAAAGAAAAAAGTTACATCGTGGAAAAAGAAGATGGTTAAAGCCGGGTATCGTTAGCGATGCAAAAACGTCTGCGAATGATAAACAGCGGGGATGGAGGGGGGAGGGGAGGCAACTTATGCCGCGGAATAAATAAATAAATAAAAAATTTAAATACAGTATTCAGAAGTTAAGGAAATATTAGAATTGCAAAAGCACGCTACTGCAAATTAAACTTGTTTACCACATAATAAAAAATATGTCAAAAACAAAATACGAATAATAATAGTAAAAAATAATCTTTGAAATAAAATATTCTTCGAAAGAAAATCAAACGCATAAAGTTACAAAAAAAAAAAAAAAAGGAAAGAAACAATAATATTTTACCGTAATTTTGATACAGACATAGCTCAATAAATAAAAAAAAACAAACCAAAAACGAATACGTAAATAATTAAAATATTAAAGTTCCTAATAATTAATTAATTTATTTTTTTTTGGTATAAATTGGTTTAACATTTTTCAGTACATGTACCGATATTCAAAATTATTGTGTAGTTTCAGAAAGATAATTTCGACCGGTACCGGGGTTCAACAACTCTTTACCAAATAATTTCGTAAAAAAAACCAATTAATTAAACAAGTTAAGACTTTTAATTTTTATCGCTTGTTTTTTTTAAAAAGGTAAGCTATAGTAATTTATTATTATATCGAATTGGCTGACATTAATAGGTGGTTAGCCTAATTCGCGCATTTTCAAAAGTGTTGTCGCGACACGCGTCGAATTGAAAGAAAAATGTCGAGTAACCAAAAGAGATGATAAAATCTAATCAAACGAGTTAGCTGCGTGTGGCTGCGCACGTGCAACTAGGTCGAAAGCGAGAAAAGGGCGTGGCCAGCCATTTAAAACCCTCCCCGTCACGTTTGTACACCGCAAAATTATTATTATGATCTGTTCGCCTCTTCAAAACAACAACAAAAAAAAACACATTTCGCGCAATGTAAACAATCACTTTTTTTTTTTTTTAAACCGCGCAAAAAATTTAATTGTAAAAAGCTGCAATTTAAATTCATTATTCCGCGTTAACCTAAACAAATAAAAAGTGCGAAAAGATTAAAACAAAGAAAAAATAAAAGATACAGTATAATTATTATTGTTGTATAAGGAAAAGGAAGAAACGAAAAAAAATTTAAATTTGAGCAAAACGTGCGCGGATTGAAAATGCTGACCTCTTCAAATCTCATTTTCCTTAGTAAAGCGCATTCGATACGTTTTTATCCCAAAGCAGGAAAGTAAAAAAAAAATAAAAAATAATGCAAAAATAAATAAAAAAAAAGAAAAACTCTCCTTACTGAAAATATATGTGTGATCTTTTATGACGTGCAAATAAGTGACAGGTAAATATGAGCACGGATTTCCGCTAACCTTTCGCAACCTCCAACCCAGAATTTTTTGAAGAGAAAAAAAAAAAAAAAAGATATAAAAAAAAACCACCATCCACCACCCACTTGAACTGGCTTTGGCTTCTATATCTGTTACAAGCCACTTCATAAGTGCCAGGTTACAAAAATATCGGCCTCAAAAACACAACACGGCTCGCTACTTTTTTTTTATACTCTGAAAACGAATACCATACCCCTCCAAAAAAAAAAAAAAAAGCACACCTCGGAACTTCATTCATATTTATAACCTTTTTTTTCTCTCTCTCTCTCTCTCTCTCTCGCACTTGCACACCAACCAACGACTACTTTTTACGGCCTAGTTATATGCGAAATCACGTCAACTTTAATATCCCAGAGTCCCGGAAAGACTGAGCCCCCTCGCTCCAAAATGTTTTTTTCTCTCCCATTGCCAATCTTAACCCAATACTCTCCAGCGGAGATAAACATGAAAATTCCTTTACTCTCTCTCTCCATCCTATATAATATTATATCCGTGAACGCACAAAGTCCGCGCGCGTAGAGAAAATGTGTGTAGGATATAGGTAAAATAAATAAAACGTTAAATAAAAGTTAAGGTTGGAGTGCACGAGTCCTGTGACCGAAAAACTCCCGAGGTTTATACTTCCGACATAATAAAAGCTGTAAATTCAGGGATAGAAAGAAGAACTTTTTTTTTTTTTCCCCGGTGTTATCGTTTCTAGAATAAAAATAAAACAACAAAAATAAAAATGGCTACTACTGCGAAGATAAACAAAAATATAAAACGATTCTCTCTCAGTTTTTTTCTTTTCCTCATCTTCTTCGTTCTACAACTACTGTATTCTTTTTCTCCCTCCCCATCCTCACTCCTTCTCCTCGAAATCGATAAAATATAAACAAAAAGTGAAATAAAAGAGAATGGGGAAAAGGTTAAGAGATGTGGTGGAAGGATATGTGGAGGGTGGTGGTAAATGACGAAAAGATAAAAGTAAGCAGCAGCAGCAGCAGCAACCTTGGAAGAATCGCATTTAGCCGCTGGACAACAACAATAACAGCTTCGGCGATGCTCCATTTAATTTAATATTACGCTCGGCGTAAACTAGTTAACAAAATAACACGAATTTAATGCGCCGATAAAAATTTTTCTCCTTTTAAAACAGACTTTATACAGTTAACGTTAAAGCAAAACAGCGAGTTAACGAAAATAAAATAGTGCGCAACTCGTTTTTGCTATCTACAGTAGCTATTTCTTCCCATTTGAACTTGTTTTTTTAAATGAAAATTAAATAAGAGAGGAGTTTAGTTTTGTTTCGTCGACTGTAATAAAAGATTTTTTTAACCCCTCTGGCGACGGAACACTTTCGATAGAAAATCCAGAGAGAAGAAGAAAACAACAGAAGATGTTAAAAAAAGAAGTTGTTTAAATATCTGAGATTTTTTAATATTACAAGTAGGAACATTATAATTCTCATTTGAATGGATTATTCAATTTTAATCCGAACGCCGAGTTCTTCGAACGAATTTTCAGCGAGAAAATTTAACGTTTACAATTCCGTCTTGAGTAATGTTTACGGTATCTAAAAATTTAATGCTGAATTTCTAAATTTCAGCCAGTAAGTAAAAAGATGCAGCAAGTATTACAATTTAGCTCGAGCTAAAACATTTCGTCCAGACTATTAATCTGAACAAATTTTTGCATAAAAAACCGTTTAACATCAAACAAATAAATCTTTTTATCTTTTAAGTAAAACGAGACTCGCATTAGACTGTCTCCCTCCACACAAAAAAAAAATCGTATTTATTTTTTAAATTAATAATAAAAAAGCCTTTTATATTATATATTTTTCTCTTCTTCTCTCGGAGTTATCCATCTTATTTTCTTGATTTGAAAACAAATGTTCGTGGAATTACCCACTGTTTACAATGATATAAAACATGCTTTGCATAATGCATGCGCATCGTCCGCATTAGGTATTCTTATCCACTCTCTGCTCTCTTTCTGGAGCGTCTGGCAAAGATCTGTCATTCCTCCGCCACTTCCGCTCACATTCAGGTGGAGTCCTCGATTCTACACAATCGAGAATCATCGCGACTATAAATCTCGAAATCGAAACCATCAACTCGAAAAGATTAGTCGTACCTTCAGCGTATATCAGATATATAAGAAAAAAGTGAAATACAATATTAATTTTGATCCGATGATCATCGGACACCCCGAAGAACCGGATTTACGTCATTTGTCAGAGAGGCTTGAAAACGATTTTCCAAGTGCCATAATTAATGGCAAAAAGTAATTTAGTGTAACACTGCGAAACCAATTTGAAGACGGGGAATAACTCAATCGTAACGGTGTTAGTGTCATTAAGACCTCTTGTTGCAAAAATAACAGTCGCAGTTTGACTGTTCCAGATGACGCGCATCCTCCCGTGAAACTAAGGAAAAGAAGAAAAAAAAAAAAAATCGGAAATTACGACTTTCGTTTTCTTTCTCCTAAATTGTCGTATACGAAACACTTAAGTTATCGATAATAATTTTTAACAAACGCTAATAGAAATAAATATCTTCACCCGAAAACTAATTTCGTCGATTGAAAGTGAATTAGGTGATGAAGGGCGCACGCGCAATCTACATAAAAGTGAATTGCTGCTGCTGCTGCTGTAGAGCCTCTGCGCGTGTGTGTGTGTTGTGCTGCTTCTGGTTATGCCGTGATTAATCAAAGTGGCTCTTATTCGAATTACCCTTTTTACGCCCGAAAGAATTTTCATCTCTTAAAATCGTTTTCTACGGAGCGGAATGGAGTAGTTTTGTATGTGTGTGTCTTTTTCATCCCCCTCTCCCCCGTCTGTGTATTTCGCCAGCCAGGCAATCAAAATTGCGGATGAGGACAAACAAAAACACAAGCCTTCGAGAAAATCCGACACACACATCTATGCATACACAGTTGCATTTTCAAACATGGTCGAGCGTGCAGCTAGCTATTAACGTCACTGCCACATTCAAATTTTTCTTTTTCTTATTCTTTTCAATAAAAAAAATTTTTGCTTCTAACTTTGCGCGTGATGATTGGCTAAAACTAAGGCTTGGTTAAAACTATGCGATACTGCGTTTTTAAAACAACATATTTCGGATAATCGTTTATACGGTTTATATAGTTAGTTTCATAAAAATAAAAAAAACATTAAATTATATACCGTATAAAAAAGAAGGCGCTTTATGTTTTTTTTTTTTTTTTGGTCTCCTTATGGTCATTAAGTAAAATTAAATTTTCAAGAAATATACCATTAAATAAACGTAGGCACACGTAAGTACATAGACCCCCCCCCCCTCCCCGCTGTGAATCTTAAACTTATTCTATGATTCAAAACGAAGCACGAGTTTCCATAGAAAGCCATGTTAGAATCAGTTCTAAAATAACAAATATTTAGCCTACATAAAAAAAAACAAACAAATGAATTAATGAATTAATTAAGAAGTACATGTACCGTTACTAACTTACTGATTAAAAAAAACCTTATTCGACTTTCATTTGACTAGTAAAATAAGCTTTTATTTGACTTGTTAAATAGACTTTATTGGACTGGTTAAATAGACTTTTATTTAACTACAGTAGTTAAATATGCTATTATTTGACTGGTTAAATAGACTTTATTTGACTGGTTAAATACTTTTATTTGACTAGTTAAATATGCTATTATTTGACGAGTTAAATAGACTTTTATTTGACTGGTTAAATAAACTTTATTGGACTAGTTAATTAAAAAAGATATTAGTTTGAATCAACGTCAATTAGCTCAAGTTAATTTAGTAAATAAAAGCTAATTTAATAATTATTGTAAATATTTGTTACGCTAAATTACCACGAACTATGCATACAATAGTTTTAAAGACTCGAAGCAAAAACTGGTAAGTTAATAAAAATTAATTAGAAATTCAACCGCAAAACGATTCAAAACGAAATTTAATTAAATTTAAAACTATATTAAATAATAATAATAATGTTATTTTATATCTCTCTTATTTTATTGAAAAATATAAAATCGAGATTTTATTTTCACGTGGTGGTTGGTATTCTAATTAAAATCGTAAGTATACTGGTAAAGAAACTTCAGTATAAAGGCCATATAGTTGAAGGGCAAGTTTGACGCATAAAACGGGTTGGGTTATCCCAACTGGAATCGGCTTTTCTCATTACATTTTCGCATTGCATGGATCCGAGATAAAAAAAAAAAAAAATAATAAATAAAAAAAAAAAAAAAAAACAACAACAAAAAACAATAAAATTAATGGATAGGCAGTTTGTTTCTCATTTTTGAAAGCAATTTCGAGGCTTGGCGATATTTATGATTCGCCCTACTTATGCGCGTGGATAGACGACGATGTTTTCCGGAAGTAAAAAAAAAAAAAGTGTTCCGAGATGTAGAAAATATGCAAAAATAATAAAAATGAGTTAAGTTTTTGCTCCATTCTTCATTCTTCGACTACAGAGAAAAGATGAAAGCTCACGCAATTTCCTCAATTTGTAATTTTAAAACAATCCGCACCAGGCGGGGAAGAGTTTTATCCAATCACCTCGATAATAATAAAAATAAAAGGTGGCGCGGAGGGGGGGGGGGGGGGAAATGGCATTAAAAAAAGCCCTCAACCTCGGCGTGACGTCATTAGACGAGAACAGCGTGATCTTGATAGCAGTTCGGATGTGAAAGGAACTCTTTTTTGATGATGTTGAATTGATAAATGGATGGTGCATATCTTCCAAACGTTCCCTTCTCTTTTTTTCTTTCTCTCCCAAATAAATTTAAGTCATTCATCATCCATCGTTGAAAGAGAAAACGTCGTTATCTACGTCGCTGAAAATACAAGAGAAGGCGCGCGCGCGTGCGATGACGCCACCCATCGATGACGCCCAATGAAAATGCTATATAACTATAGGAGAGGGGTGTAAAAAAAAAAAATAACATCCTCAGCTCTCTCTCAAATTGTGATTGACCCCATTAAACTAAACTTTTACTCGACGATGAATTTATTTATGTTTAACCCCATCATCTCGATATCAAATTTCAAATAATCGATTTTTACAAATTTAGAAAGAAAAAAAAAAGTGGAGCCAAACACGCACGCGCCATTTTACGCTCGTCGACTTTTCCCAATCACATCACTTCCTCTTTTCTTGCTCCCACTACCACCACTACCACTCCTTCTCCTTTCACATTTTCCACTCTTCCTGACTAATTAGTATGCTTTTCTATAACACGTGAATCCCCGAGCCCGCGTTCTCTCTCCTCCTTTTATTGATCTTCGTGTGGAATTTGTTCGCTCGTGCTATACTATTACCTTCCGACACGTCTCATCACATCGCTCGATTAATAATAACATGATGCTAAAAATGCAAGATATTTTTTTTCTTTACATGAAAATACAGAGGGACTTCAATCTAAACGCTTTTGTGTGTGGTGGATGATTTAAAAAAATCAACAAAATCTTAATTTTTCGTTGACGTTTTTTCTAGTAAAATATGTGTTCTTCATTGTAAACAAAACAGAAAGCTTCGAGCAATTCCCTCTAAGATTCCAAGCAGTTAATCAAAGTACTGTAGTTATTTTACCAACACACTGCTTTGCACTTTTGTGAGTTTTGTTTTTTATTTTCATTTTTAAAAATTTTAAAAGATATGTATCGGGTATCTCAATTTGTCATATACGTGGGTTGGTAGCTTTGTGTGGTCCGCTTTCCGAGCGAAAAACGAGTTATCAAAGAAAAGCCGCGGATAAATATTATTTCGAAATATCATTTTTCTATGGTAAAAAATAATAATAATAATATTTGATTAGTTAAAATTTCCTTAAAAACCAGTTGAACAAATATTTTTTTAGTTAATTATAACTATATTTCATAAAAAATATATATATACCGTAGGCTTTTATTCCATGAGTCAACATTAACCATGTTTTTTTTTTTTTTTAAAAATAATTTAATAAACTTCATAACGGTTTCATAAACATTTCCATTCCCTAATGATTAAATTCAATTTTTTATTTATTTCATTTCTCAAAAAATATTTAAATTTTTAGTACTGTATAATGTTTCCTGGAATTTATTCTACATGTATAGTCTTCTTTTTTTCTTTGGAATAATTTTGCTATAATAAAAAAAAAGCTATAAATTTTCAAAATTTGAAATTTAATTGCAACAGTTGAGAAAACTCGGGTCTGATTTATGTAAAACAATATTATTAAAATGTCAAAAAAAAGTCGGCACTACAATAATTCAACTGAATCTAACGCAATTGTTCTTACCATCTTCTTAAAACATGTAAAACATCCCGAAAAAAATTTAATTCACGTGAATTATGACGTGAACATATTGCGCAAAAACATCTTATATCGAGATCAAGTTTTTAAACGAATGAAAAAAAAACCCCTTCCTTTCATCCTCCGAATAATAAAATAATAAAAAAAGTTACAACTCATTTATTTGCTCATTTTTTTGTCCGACAAACGTTGAACGCCTCATTAACCCCCCCCCCCCTCCCCTCGCCGCCTCTGACGTCATCGGAAGTCAACAGCGCGACACTATTGAACCTAAGCGAATAATCTTCCAACATGTATTAAACAAATTCGGGATAAAGCGAAAAGATTTCAATCTTTCGTCATCGTTACTATGACAACCCCAAATCTCTTTTTCCAAAAACCCTTTCGCCGAGAGAGAGACTTAGCTACCTCCAACTCTTCTTCTTCTTCCGCCGTCTCCTCCACACGTGCATAACTTAGAAGTGAGAAAAAGAAGAGAATAATGTGGATAAAAAAACCCCACCCACCACCACCACCTCTCTCGCCCACAATTCCAGCATCTTTTTTTTTTTTAAAAAAGAGAAATAGGAAACAGATAAAAATGGGGTGCGAACGAAATTTCTCGTTTTTCTATTCGCCGAAAGATGGCGTACTTTTTTTCACTCTCTCTCTCTCTCTCTCACTCGCTCCCCCAAACACACATTTTATTCCTCCTCTCTCTCCCATCTTCGCTCATTCACTCGTTTCTCATCTTTATCTCTGTCACATTTTCGAACACTTTTTTTTTTTCATCCTTTCACTTTCTCATTCATTCTTCGTTATACACTCTCTCTCTCTCCACTTGAAAACACCCACGTATCGCCTTTTTTTTTTAAGAATCCAAATTGGCGAAATTGAGGAAAAAGAGTGAGTGAGTGAGAGATGTTTCGCACATCTTTCTGTTGTATATTTATTACAGTTAGTGACCGAAAAAGAAGATATCAATTTGATATTACTTCACTAAAAGAGCTGGGGTGAGAGGGTTTTTTTTTTTTACACCGTTGGATCTCTTTCTGGGATAAATCAAACCGATATTTTGACGTGACGGATTTCAAACTTTTAAATACTTCGACGCCGTCTCGACGAATACGAAATAATAATAATAATAAAAATGTTTTATGTAAATCACGATTCCTTCTATTTTATATACGGTACAGATATGTGATAAGACTTTGGGTTTTATTATTATTATTCCAAATTTTGTGTTTATTTCTTTTACGGTGGAAGCTTGACAAGTGAGATCAAGAGGGACAACCCCGTTAACATGAGCCCCACTTAAGTAAATTCGATGCGCTTAAGTCCCCCCCCCCCCCCTTAAAAGGAATTTCTTAATAAATTAAATTTTCAAAATCAATTAATTGAATCTTAAATTTTGTTAATTATTGAAAAAGTTTAAGCAACGTTTCGCCGCCATTTCGAAGTCATTAAATGCCGCCATTAAAATTATGTTTTGCACAGAGAAATTATGGTAGTACACTGTACAGTAATCTCAAGATCAATCACACATATAAAGAGTTAAGTTGGCCCATTTCCCCTACTTACATATAATATAATACCTGTATTATAGAGTGGTTTAAACCTGGAAAACACTGATTTCAATTACAGAGGTTTCCCACTTGCACAGGCTTTATTATTTGATGCCAATTTTTCAATAAAATACTTGTAAATAATAATCAATTTAAAATATAATATAAAACCATCGATTTGGTTTGATATCCGACGAATATAAGATCCGAAAGCTTGCACAATTACGTAGATAACTCCATTTTTTTCACTTTTTGAGTTTAATAAAAGGTGAATTTTATAGATAAAAAAAGTCCTTTATTTATGATGCGGATTTTAATGTTTATGCTATTCAGCAAATAGCATCTTTTTCTTAGTAAATTCAATTGAAATACGCCGAGGATTCATAAAATTAAAAAGAGATAAAAATTCATTTAATTCATTTTCCACTTTATATTTCATCTGCACAATTATTTGGTACACGTATTTGCTGCAGCTGTCGGCATCTTAAAAAGCATTTTTAACTCAGTTTCGTATATAAACAACCCTGCCTTATGGAAATGACATATTTTACATGCAAGTTTTACTCATTTACATGAATTAGCTTAAGTAGAAAAATCATTTTTTGAAAAAACTTTTTTTTTTTTTTTGTTAATTTGGCAAAATAGTAAATTGATTATTGTTGCGAGTTTTTCAATTATGATATAGAACGGTAATCGAAAATGCACGTAAAACAACGATTATTTTTACCCGCATTTCGTGTCACCTTAACAGAAAAAAAGGCAAAATAAAGTAAACTGTTTCCGTGTTGAATAATACAACGCTATTTTTTTTTTTTTTTTGCGGTTTGTTCGCCGTCGAACGAACGGCCTTCTCAGCATACTTAAGCGCACGAGTTGTTCAGTGAATCGAGCCAACTCTCAATAACCAGCATCATCCACATATATATTCCGTACCGGTACTGATTTCACCTTTCTGCATAGGTTTTATATTTTAATCATCGAGACATTTCTTACTGACTAACATCTCCTTGCTTTCGCTCTTATAATATAGTTTACAGCACAACGATTTGGAATTGTGCCACAAAGATAATAAAAAAAAAATAACCCGGCATTTTTTAGTTAACGCGTTAACTCACTCAAATACAATATTTATTTTCGAAGAAGAAAAAAAAAAAAAGAAAAAAAATTTCAAAACTGTAAATATTTCATTCTAAATGGCTTTACGCATTACTAAAGTCTATCAACATAAATTTCAAGCGTTTGCTTAGAATTAGCACGTGTAAACAAATTATTCTTCGTTCCAGTTTTGGCCCCGTCAACTGCCGCATAAATCCTTAAAAAAAATTCTATTTAACCCCTCGCAAACGCTTCAGCTAAGATATTACTTTTTTTAAAAGCTATTGCCGCGTTAACAACATTTTTCTTTTTTTTAATAAAACAAAAAAGCATCTTAAAATTAAGTACAAAAGAATCTTATTATATTTTATGATTTATGCAACAAAATGCTTTTTAAGTAAAAAAAAATATTAATAGAAAATAAAAGAGTATTTTTTTATTTATTACCGTCCAATTCTCTGTATATCCTAAATAACCGGTTTAACATATCAAATTAACACTTTTTTTTATATATATAAACAAAAAAAAATAATAATAATAATGTGCAAAAAATATAAATTTTAATGCAATAAATAAATAAAAAATTACTATCATTAATTATGGCAGATTGTTTGCGCCAGAGGCAGTTGCGGTTCTTGGTAAATTAGTAAAATGCTATGTTCGCGGTCGATGATAAAAAGCGCTTTTTAAGACGCCCGAAAGCTTCATTTTTATAATAATACTGTATATATATATTTTTTTTTAACAATCTTAAAAAACATTTTTTTTTTATTACCGGTATTATTATTATTTACTCGGGAGTTATGGCACTTTCCCAGCGAGTGCGTGCGACGAAGCAGTTAAGCTTAAGATCGCACGTTCTAATTGTCAAAGCGTAAGTTTCCTCCGGCTATTTTTATTTTATTTTTATTATTAATAAAAGCACATGTGCGAATGGAGCGACGCGAAGAAGCCAAAAATAGAGCTGGCGCACACGTACGTTCCACGTGGTCAAAGCGCGTTTTCCCAGTCTTCTTCATCGCAGCAACCAAAATGAATGAATAAAACTGACTCACACCAAAAACATTTAATAAATTGCTACGACGCGCTAATAAAAACTCCCCCACCACCTCCCTTTAATTCCCTAAACGTCAAATAATGCGCGAATAAACAAACTTCCAACCGGATATACGAAGTCTATCAAAGAAGGATTATCCGGGTTTTTCATCCGCGATCAAACACCCATTTTTGATCCGTTTGCATTTCAACGCCGACACGTTAATCCTGCTTAGATTGGAAACTTTTATTATTTTTTTTTTCTTCTCTCTCGCTCTCTCTCTTTCGAAAGATTCAAATCCAGAATCAATAATTAATTTTCATCTATTTTGCATGCAATGTTAAGCGGGCGAAACCCCAGATTCCTGCGCTTCCCCAGGTTTACTGGCATAAACAAGAAGGTCAAATATCGCTTTCGATTCGATTTAATAAAAGCGAGGAAGAAGAAGCATCTTTTCTCCCGATGCCCCTGAGAGATTGCGGGGGTTAATTGAATCTCGACGTTGGTTAACTACGTGCATTACAAGTACTAGGCTGCCATAAGATGACGCTCTAAGGGCATCCGAATTGAAGCCGCTCAGTTCCAAACTGATTCAAGTCCCATTTGATTATGGTTTCTGGTTACGGTGACCTAAACCGCTTTGGAACTGAACGTCTCATTTGTTAAAAGGTCGTTCGGTGGTTTCAACTTTCGTAAAATGAAGAAAATTTAACCCCTCCAAGAATATGCTAATGCGTATCAATTTATTATTAAAGCTTCTCAAAATTATTCTAATTAAATAAAAAGATTTTTCGTGCTTAGAAATATTTTCTTATCACATTTATTATTATTTTTTTTTTTTAGTAAAAAGAACTTTTCATTTTTTTTTTTTTTGTTATCATTTATTATATTTATGTATTCTGACTCTTAAAGAACGTGCTCGTGCGGAAGTTCATTTAATTAATAAAGTGGAATAATTGTGATAGTTAGGAGCGTCGCACACCATTTCAATTATCACAAATGAAAGAAAAGAAAAAACTGACGTTACGAACAGGAAGTTAACTGCTAAACGGAAGTAGGTTAATTTAAGGATAGCCAAGCTTGAATTTTTCTCTTTCAAAAAAAAAATAAATAATCAAATTGATGCGTCTACTTTTGAAACTACTGTAGGTGTGAAAGTGCAACAAACCCTTAATCAACATTTTATAGTATTATAAAGTTTAACTCTTAAATTTTTTTTCTCTCATTTGTACGTAAAAAAAAAATACTGTTACCAATCAAAAATAAGCTTCTTTTTATGACAAATGAAAGTTTAATATGATAATTACATACGGTAATAAATTTTTAAATTCGTAAAAAAAAAAAAAGAAGCTCAAGTGCGATATTACATTTCTATGACATAATTATGGCAGTTAGAAGTGGCATTACACATTTTCCTATCTTTAAAAAAGAGAGAGAGAGAAGAAAAAAAAAATGTTAATATTGTTATTAAAATTCGTGAGAAAAATTATTACCCGTGATGAATTTTTAATATCAACGAAATATATGAAATTTAATCTGCCCTCTTTCTATGTAGTGTATATGTGTATACACAGTATCATAAAAACGTCTCAAAACAAACATAAATTTTCCGCAATTTAATTATACACCTTCAAAAATTGGTGCATAATTCGGTAAAAAAAAAAGGTTAAAATTATGTATTATTGATGCGCTCGAGACACTGGAGAATAAAAGTTAATGGACATTGGGAAATGAGCGGTTGGTGTTGACGCCCATCGTCAGCGTCAATTCCGTGGAAATTTCTATCGCGCGCGCGCGCCCTGCTTTCCCCGGCGATCAATATGGAAATCAATATTTAATGAGAAATTTAGAAATGTACCTCTCGTTTCGCGAGCGCGTCTACCTAGAATTTCAAGAATGTTACAAAAATAAAAGTTAATTTTCTTTTACCGAAAAAATCCGCGCTCAAAAAAATAATAATAATTGCGCTTAAAGTGCATTTTTCTTATCCCATAAGGTTATCGATGGAGAGAAAGAAAAAAACGCGATACCAAAAATATTTTTCGATATAAAAAGAGAAACTAGATATTATGTTTAAGGCTTCTTTCGGCATATAATGCATTTTTCCTTTTTTTAAAAAAAAAAAAAAAATAAAATATCTCAACGCCGAATAGAAATCAATAGTCATCGAATGGTGGACAAACAACCGCAACGAAACAAAAATCGCTCTAAGCAAACGCACGATTTTTTAATAGTAAAAAAAAATAAATAAATAAATAAATTTTCCTAGCAATCAAATTCTTCTTGTCAAATTCTTTTTATTTTTAAACTCAAAAACGTAACAATAAACCCACGATTATTTTCCAGCCCAACCCCTCTCTCTCTCTCTCTTCTTCCTTTCCATTTACTATTTTTATATTTTTAACGTTGATCAAAAACGAAAATAACGTATACTTAAGTAAACAATTTTTGTGTGGTCGGAAAATAAATACATTATTATGGATAAAAATAAATAAATATAGAAGTCGAGAGAGAAAATAAATATACTGTAATTTATAAATAGAGCCCCATCGAGAATATTGTATATTCTACGCGTAGGTAGCCTACACTTTTACTATTAAATTTAATTCTCTCTCTCTCCAATCGGATTTTGACCTCGAATTTTCGCCCTACCCCTTCCTTCCCAACAAAATACATTCGGGAGGGTATATACATAAAAAAAAAAATAAACAAATATTTACCGTAGCGGGGTGGATGATAAAATCTCAGGCGGTGATCACAGTCGTCGTCGTCGCCGCCCGGCCACCAAACAGATGCCCGCCGCCATTAATCGCGGAAAGACCGCGAAAATAAAATTATAAACGCGGCAAAACTACATTTTTTTTTTTTTTTTTTCTAAACAATTTTCTTCGATCAGTCAAAACTTGTTACGAACGAGAACGAAAAAGAATAATTGTCACATTCTTGAATGAGTACATAGATCACGCACTGTGAAGAAGGATATAGAAAAATTTCTCTCAAGTTCCTGAGTTCTTTGAAGGAGAAGAAGCGGACGAGTGCGGCGGCGGTAAGAATTTTGAGTTTGTTGCGCGGTGGAAGAGTCCAGCGAACGCCGGGGATTCGAGCGAAGGAGTTGGCGCGATGGAAGGAAGAGAGAATCACCGTTGGAGGAGCGAACAGTCTTCTCGGCGTTACACTCATTTGCCAACTGGATCTGCAGCGCTGGCGGTCGAGGTAAAAACTGGATTTTTACCCAGCATGCTTCGCGGCTCGAGATAATTACATAGGCGAGCGATGGGTGCGTTCGGAAAAGAAACGGGGATTGGTAAAATTATGTGCGCCAAAGAAATTGGACGAAATCAGTTTGGATAAGGGGTGAAAGCTCGATTATGCTTTATATGCGATTAACATTCGAAACCCAAAGATACTTTCCACGCCAAAAATTCTCGCAATTAATTAAAAATAGAAATAACGAGGTGTGTTGTTTGCTTTTTTTTTTCTTTTTGAGTTTTTTTTGGATTGCATTTGGACTTAATTAAAAAATTGGGAAATACACATGCGCTTACGTCATAATGATATAATTACAACGCGTTTTCTAAAGTACTAGTAAAATTGCAGTTATATAAATATATTTTTCAAAAAACGATAATAATAATTATCCAAATTTTTTTTTTTTGGTCGTTATTTGCCTAATTTGGGTTTTTACGGGACTTTGATTGAACGGGAGCAATAAAAAAATTTCAATTTTTAATGAGAAAAAAAGTCTTATTTTAACTAGAAACAATTTCATCATAATTCTTACGAACGATTGGCCTACTTGTTTTGGAGGAACCCGAAAAACGGGATTTAGGTGCATTTGAATCGGTCGTTTTAAAACAGAATTTTTTCGAAATTTATTATTTGATATGAAATTAATTTACAAGTGAAAATACGTCCTTTTTGTATGAAAAAACTTGAATTTTTGCTAATTTTACATGTCTCTGATCAAGAAATTAAACCATTTTCTTTCACCATTTCGCGCAAAAGTTCACATTTTTAACAAGAAAATAATCTTAATTTACATGTATATTATACGAATTGCGATATTTTGTCCTTATAAACCATAAATATGTTTAGCCTAAGTATATGGATGTAACACATCCCTGAAAAAATTTAAAAGCAAAATACAATATTATTATTTACTTATGAAAAACGAATTCACTATTGTGATTTTCCATAGGTTGTATTTTTTTTGGAGATTAACAATTATCCTAAAATGCTAATGAATTATGTTGTACAAAGTCCACCATTTATTTTTTTTTTTAAATTCCAGCAGCGTTTAATCCTATGCAATTTTCGATTATTCGTTAATCGACATTCGAATTCCCTGTTTCATCACAAATTGAGATAATGATTTCAACCAATCAATTTTTAACTTAATTAAATCTTTTATTATTTAAAATTAATTATTTAGAAATAAGCATAAAATTTATTTCTAATTTGACGAATGGCCTTATTCATTTATGATGAATGAGGAATGAAGTGACTCGCGGGTGTCATCACTCTCTCACTCACACGCTCCTTCTCAAATTACTTCAATACATTTGCTGGAAAATTTGCTTGTTATTTTATTGCATTTACATATTCATGATCGTAAAAACGAGGGTATGCCGGTACCCGTAGCCATGCAACGACGACGTTTCTATTCGCATTGTGGCCAGTTTACCATAATAATTATTATGGATTGTGCGGGAGAATGTTTGGCGATAATAAAATCCCCCGTCATTTTGATTAAAAAAAATTATACTTGAAAAGAAATTTAAAACCCGAGATAATGCTGCGAAACTGATTTTAAAAAAAGTTTTTTTAAAAAAAACAAACCTGATAATAAAGTAATTAGCGTCAGGTAATCAACAGTTACAACTTAATACAAAATTCTCTCTCTCTTCGACAGATGTAATCGAACTAGTTTATTTTCCTTACAAATAGTCGCATTATTTTTTTTTATAGCTATTTAATAGGTAAAAAGCCAGTGGCATGCAAAATACATCTTTTTTTTTATACAGTGGAAAAATTGAGCTAAAAAACAGCTACGCATCGAAGGTGGGTTCGCGATACACCTACGAAATTATTTAACCCTATAATTATTATTATGAAATAGATTTTTAAATGATTTTAAATTTAATTGTAATTCTTCCTCATCTTACAAAATATTTTTGATCTCGTTTATTCAAAATTAGGCTACGTTTTTTTTTTTTTTTATAGCAAAAAAATTCAAATTTTAAACGACTTTTAAAAACTCATTAAAAATACCGGGTGTCCGAGAAAATACTGTTCACCTTCCGCCTGTTATTAAAAAAATACTGACAAAACTTAAAAGTTGTGCCGTTTAATAGAGAAACTCATAAATGGGAAATGTTATTTCTTATTTTTTGAATAATATTTTTAACTGAAACTTTGTTACGAATTTCTCTTTAAAAAGGCCACCACTTTTAGGTTTATGGCTTTACTAGTTGTTTTTCAATCTCTTCGGACACCCGGTAACCAGCCTACGCAAATAATAAATTCGAAGAAAAGTTATAAAATAAGCATTAACTAATAAAATTTACAAATGTAAATTTTAGTTGTAGTCTACGTTAAACTCTAGAGGGTAGGTAAGAACATTGCTAAAGGTAATGAGGGAGGGGAGAAAAAATTAATTAATTTTTCTTGAATATAGACAACATTCATTTTTAACGGTTAAAAATTAACATTCACAAAACAACAATTGTATAGTTTCTTTTTTTTAAAACACTTTAAATTGCAGTTTTGAAAATAATTATGCGCAGTGGCTTACTTTAATTAATTTTACGTTTTTATTTAACGCTAGTAAAACACGCTTTTGGTTATGATTCAAGTTTTAAAAAAAATGTATACAAGTCTCTTTTTACCATTTAATAATAATAATAATAATGCATATATTATGCACGTATATAGTTTCGTTTTTCAATCTTCTAGACAATCGAGAATCTACTACGTTCACATTATTTAAATTGAAAAGAAAAAACTCAAAAATTTACTAGATATCTTCATCTTAAATTTGTCTATAAATAATGAAATTTTCAAACTTGAATGAGAACAAAAATCCAATGCTCTTGCATCAAAATATTATTGTTTTCAAATATAAAATCTAAATTTTCAAAAAAAAAAAAAAAAAAAATTTGATTTCCATTTTTTTTCTCGGTTGTTGTTGGTAATACATTTCATTTGTAATTTGTCACCTTTTCAAATTTCATTTTCCTAAAAATAATAATAATAATAAAAAAAAATGTATCGTATACAAAATCTGATTTATATATGATTCATGGATTTTTGTATGAAAGCTGATCAATCACCGGTCGATTTGCTTATCTGTAACGGATTTTCTCCGCGCTAACTCCGGTCACCGAGTTCAGACAACCCCCGTTCTGTTCGATTCAGCTTTGTATCTACGATAAGTTGAAGCATAGCAGCAGCAGCAACAGCGAGAGATCTAAGGAAGTACCAGATGTAGAGCAAAAAGACCATTAGCATTTTATGTAGCAAAGACGAGGGAGTACTCTGTCGGTAACGCCATTTACCATATCGGTCGATAATACATGGGTGTGGTTGGTGTGGGGGCCTGTTGCAAAACTCTCACTGCCGCCGCCACCGCCGCACAGCCACTAGATTCAACTGCGTCGATACTGGCGCCATCAACTACATCAAACTGACAGTAAAGAACGAGCGAGTGAGATAGAAAACGCCATAAGGATGAGAATTAAAGGGATAATACAGTATATTTCTAGCTTCTTTTTTTTTTCTTTTTTCATCCTCGTTTCGTCTTTCACTCACTTCGCTTACAAAAATATCCTCTCTCTCTCTCTCTCTCGGTAAAAGTTGCTGCAGACATGACGTAAACGTAAAGGATTACGATATAAAAAAAAATATATATAAAAATAGTCGAATAAGCAGATGCCTATATTACTCCGGGTTCCGACATCTAATCACAATCGATTGTGAATTTGTTGAGATCGATAAAGAGCGTTTGTGACAAGTTCGGACAGGGCAAAAGACTCAAAATGCAGTGGAGATAACGCGCAGTGTTAGCGCTGTTGCAGTGTGGACATCCGGAATAGACTTGTCAATTTCGTTGCTTGCCGCTAGATTTTAATTTAGATTATGACGAAATTTGTTTGACGTATTAAAAAAAAATATATATATATATATATAGGCCTACTCGTATACACAGTATGAACGATTATTTTGGTTGACAATTTCCAACATTGTTCTCTTCACTGGTAAAAGTTCATTGTTTTCCAATTGAAAACGGTCAGCGCTGTTCGTGACTTTTAGTCCTTTTTTTTTTACTTTTTTGTTTTACACAAAAAAAAAAAGAAAATAATAATAAACCATAATAAAATAAAAACCGGAAAAACTAATTAGACGATGCTTAAAACTTATTTCACTATCGATATATAAAAAGCGATAGTGCGGTGATTTATGTAACGTCAACATGACGCACGTACTTGAGAAATCTGATCGTTAAATCTTCGATTAGAAATCGCATTTCTAGGATTCGCATTCTAATCACGTTCTCAGTTATGTGATCTCACTCTCTTCTACTTTAAGTATCCGAAGAAAAGACAACCCCTTCCCCCCTACTACTACGATCCCAACAACTTCCCCCTGGCGCGCGCGCAACGGGCTCAGGTGCTCGCCAACTAATCGAAATGATTGGAACGAACCGAGCTTTTATGTCTACGTTCGCCACGGGATTTTTTATTCCCCTTCGTTCATTAAAATTTTAAATACTTCCGCCTTACATCGTTTAATACGCCCATACTCTCATTTTCATAACAAAAGGTTGAATCTTTGAAGAAAATACCCAATTAAAAATGTTAAACAAATTTATTTTTTAATTAAAAAAAATAAAATTATTTTAAATATTATTTTTTTAATTTAAAAGTGCATTTTGATGCATAGATCGCCACAATCTAATAATATCCATATTTTTATAGACTACTGGCGATTGCGACCCGCTGTGGTAAGAACCGCATTATTCGATGGGGAGCCATCGTCACTAATTATTTTAGCTGCCATACATTATGAGGCAAAAAGTATTATATGTTCCTTGAACTATTTCGGACAAGGTCGAGGTGACAGTAACTTCTGGAATGTTGTTATTAAAGCAAAAAGTCAGGGATGCGTTTCCCAATAAGCTCATTTTCGATGGACTTTAAACGGCTTTTCAAGATCATTCCCTTTCTATTGGAGTAAAATTTCTAATTGCAAAATTTAAAATTCAAAATCTAAAACAAATAATTTGAGTGATCACATTTGAAAAAGAAATACCGCCTCTTTTAATTGACTTTATAACAAAATTCCCGAGAGTCACTTCAACCTTCCTCAATCACCGTTGATGCACTCGTCAACAGTCGTAGCCTATGAGTATGTGCAATACAATTTGATTCAAATTCAAGTAAATGTTATCCCTAACTAATATCTTTCAAAATTCAATTTACATACTTTTCTAAAACACCTTTGGCGCTTGTTTTGGTTCCGATTTGGTGGGTGTTGATAATGTTGTTTTGTTTGTTGCTACCGGTAGTTACGTTTGGTCATAATTTGAATAGCTTAAGAATGATTATGTCTCATTACTCTTCTCTCTTTATTTTTGGACGACCTTTCCAGGCTCCATATGTGACTTAATTAATTTTAAGTAAACAATTGAATATTCACAACAAAATTATATAAATAGATAAACATATTTACTATGAGTTAACCACCGGCACAGTTATTATTTCAATTAAATAATATTTCCCCATCAATTTTTTTTTCTTTTCTTTGTTATAATAAAAGGTGGAACGAATTAAAAATTAACAATAAAAACATGACAAAGATGTGTCATATCAGCTGTCTTTTTCACGTTATCCTTTCAAAATTAATTAATTCGTTTCCCATTTTCAAAGACTGATTTACTTCCGATTATTAATTTTAGCTTTTTTTTCTCTCTCTCTCTCTCCTTTTCTCTCACTCCAATCTATTTATTACATGCGCTGAGAGGCCTCCGCCCATTGAAAACCGGAAATGCAGCCATCGACGTCAACGGTTGCACAATCAAAACGAAAACTTCCTCGGAGATGAACGGGGCGCGCGTGTGTGACGTAATAGAAAAACGTTCGCGCCACAGTGGAGAGCTACTGTAGTGGCATAGAATGGAAGAAGATGCTGAAACGAGTTGAAATCAATGTGAAAGCGTAAAGCGAATTGACGTGGAATCGCTCGAATGGGGTGGGGAGAGAAGGGTGGTCGGCTTTCAAGGCGTTTAACGCTGACGTATTTCGGATGCGTAATTAGGGAAGAAGCCAGTTGGTAGCCAGTTATACGTTAGAAAAGAAAAACCGGAAGAACGCAAACGGAAATGTTAGGCGCAATTCGGCGTAATTGGACGAACAGCCATCTCTCTCCCGCTTTCAATTGGTCCTTTTCAATTGGACGGCGCGTGCCACGTCACACATGGCCCACATTTTTCAATTGAAGAAGAAAAAGAAGAAAAAAAAAAGCGTTTTGACAAATGTGAGGCGGGTGTGACACGACGGAAGATGACAGCTTTTTAACATCTCCACCACCCCTCACTCGCACCCTTTCAATTCCTCCCCTTCCCCAAAAACCACCAAAAAGAAGAGAAAAAAAATGAGTGTCAATTAGGAAATTACGAGTGGCGGTCGCACATCTCCTTTAAAAACTGATTTAAATGGGGGGCGGAAAATAAATATTTGTTCCCCGATCCCCGTCGAGCATTTTCATAAAAGTAAAGTTATTTATTTACAACCTAGCCTAAAATAAATATTGAATATAAACAATGTTGTCAAACATACATACGGTATAATACGTATATATACGAGTATATATGGGTGGAGTGCCCCAAAAATGAAATTCCGTCGACTTACCGCTAAACAAATCCAAACGAGCGCATCAATATAAATAACTGTAAGCCGTAAAGCTAATACGGGATAATGTTATTTTCTGTCAAAAACACCGGGGGTTTATTTATTATCTAAAGTTGCCCCCCCCCCCTTTCCCCCATACTTAAAATTCAAGCACTAAATACATTATTTTTAAAGACAATATTTAATCGCTAATTCGATGAATGAAAACTACTATTTACTACTTTCGTTTGAATCGAATGAAAGTGTAAATGCTGTTACTGTAGGCTACTGTATTTAATCTTATAAAATTGTCAAAACAATAAGGTAATAAATTTTCAATTGTCTATTAATTCAGTTAGCTAACCCACTTGACGATAAATAAAGATTATTTCGAGAGACAAACTCCACCGAGTAATTAAAAAAAATTTAAAGATTTTAACACGAAAAAAAACGTTATCTTATCAAAGTCTTAAAAGTAAAATCTCCTTTCAACGCCTCCCATCTCCATCTAGAATTTACTCTCAAACCTATTGTTAAATCCAAGAAATGACACAGCTACACTACTAATTGTTAACGTAAACCTCTTCGAAATTGAAAATCCTAATCTTCCTCTTTCTTATTCTAGGTCGGTGAGATGATAAAAAAAAAAAAAAGAAACTATTAAACGGATGAAAAAGCTCGCGACAGCGCCACCCTGTAATCTGCATATGGAAAGGCTGTCGTCGTAAAATATAAAACCGTCATTTAAAAAGCATTCAGAATTTAAGCAAAACTCATAACACGTAATATAGGCGCTGGAGGTAGCAATTTAATAAGTCTGAAAACCCTGCCTGCCGTCGTCGAAACATTTTCTCTCTCTCGCTCATTTCCCCCTCTTATTGGATATAATTCAAATGAGATGAGAATGTTTGCACAATGAAAAACATAACGTAAACAGTATCTCGCAACCGGGGCCCTACCTCGCACTTCCACAACGCTACACATACACGAGATGAGGCGAGAAAAGCAAAGTCGAAATGCGTCCTAAATATTTATCCTCTTCCTCGTTCGTCGACGCCGCCGCCACCATCCTCATCATCATCGTCTTCATCACACTCTTTGTAAAATTTCTTTCTACCACTACCGCACTATTTAGCATTTATTTATGAGCGGACATTTTCGACTTTATTTTTACTTTCGTAAACACTCCAATAAGCGCCTGTATTTTGTAATTGACTAAATTGAGGTCGATTTTCGCTATTAAAAAAAGAGAGAAAAGAAAAGAACGAAGAAGAAACGAAAGAGAAGGAAAAATACTTTGGAGGAGGAAGCCTTTTAACTAAATCAATTTCGCCGCTGTAAAACAAAAGGAGGGGAGGGGGATAAAAATTGAAAACGATACACACAAACGTCGACTTAACGTTAAAGGATAGGGAGGAGGAAGAGAAAAATAATATACAGTAAAACCCGGATTTAACGCTCTTCAAGGGACCGCAAGAAATTAGCGTTAAATGCGGGAAAGCGCTATAG
>JAQGAZ010001173.1:0-34885 GCA_034692225.1 Polydesmus complanatus | reverse complement strand
TTTTAACGTTGATACAATAGTAACACTACTTAATATTAACCGTAGACCTCTTTGAATTTATAAAAATAAAAAAAAAATTTTTTTTTTGTAATACCGGTACTGCATTTTATTTAAAAAAAAAATGATGGACTTTAATTTCGGGTGAAACATTTTTTACCGAAATTTAATTCCACCAAATATGTTTGCATCGACAACTACCGAATTGTTAAGCCACTGAATATTTCCGACTTTACAGTATGCAGTTTTAGTGGAAAAAAAAATAGTGAAAAACAGAAAAATTAATTGAGTTTCACATTCATTTATGTAGCATGTTATTAAGTTTTCCCCTTTCCCAATAAAACAGAAAGTACCAGAACTTTTATCAAATTCTGACTAGGAAAAGTGTTGAACAGAAACATAGAAATTTATAAATTATTCGCAACAAATAAGAATTTATTAAACCACATTTCAATTTTCTCAAACAAGATTAGTTTAAACCATTTTTTTTTTTAAAAAATCCATACTGTAGGCAAGCGGTAAATCTAGAAAACCTAGCCAGCCGCTGAACTGTAACCTATCGTAACATTTTCTTTTAATGGTGCCAAAATAATTTTTAAAAAAAAACTAAGATTTTATTTTGAACTAGGTTTAATCCAATTGAAATAAGAAACGACAAGAAAGGAATGCTCAATATTTTAGCGTTACTTATTAAGCTCAAATTAAGAAAATTTAGAATGCACTTATAGGCCTACTGTAGTTAACTAAAAAACATTGAT
The DNA here is from genome assembly GCA_034692225.1 of Polydesmus complanatus. NCBI lineage: Eukaryota > Metazoa > Arthropoda > Diplopoda > Polydesmida > Polydesmidae > Polydesmus > Polydesmus complanatus. The sequence goes on along the minus strand of JAQGAZ010001173.1, from coordinate 34,130 downwards.
TTTAGGTTTTTTTCATCGAAAATAAAGTATTTTCTCATTCGGTTAATTTCCCCAGGATTAACCTAAAGTCAATTAGTTGACCGTGAATTCTAAACAATAATTACGTTATGCAAATTTTATAAAAAAAAAAAATTAAAATAAAAAATTAAAAAATTAAAAATAAAAAAAAGCGCAATTTAGATAAAAAGTAAAAACCAAAAAACGAAATTACGGCAACGGAACCATGAACCTAACCTTTTCGACCTCAATTTTTAATTGCGCAAAAATCGACTTAAAAAAATTAAGATTTATGCTAAACGAAGTTTCAAACAGTTGAAACGAGCGTAGACGAAAAAGTACGGTATTGCCCTATATTTCGAACGCGTTAGATTTCATATAAAATAAAACTGCCTCGCAAAACCACAGTTGAGCATAATATAAATATTCATTTGAAGTGTTTCAAAAATAACGAATCGCGTGAACTCCGCGCAGTAATAACCGATGAAAGGAAATAATTGAGAAAACTTTTATTTTCGTTTTCAGTACGAAGCCTGTCCTACTGTTACAGTACCACCCGGAGGAGGAAGCAATGGAAGCGGCAGTGGAAGCGGCGGTGGAAGCGGCGGTGGAAGCGGCGGCGGCGGTGGAAGTAGTGGTGGTCTTTTGGGCACCTTAGGAGATACTCTCTGCCCACTCCTTCAAAGTCTACTCACTGGACAGCTGGGTACACTTTTGGGTTCACTCACCTCTACTCTCCAAGAACTATCCGACACACTGAAATTAGGATGCGAATTTACGGGAGGCTCAAGTAGTGGCAGCTAAAATGGAGGAATAATATTGGCGCTAACGTAATTTAATGCAAACGTGGGATTGGGTTAATAAGAGGATTTATGCACGATACAAACAGCAAAATTCAGATGAAAGTAAATTCAACATTTCGTTAATAAATGTCTGAAATTGAACTCTTAAAAAAATTGTTAAACTAAGCAAAATTTACAGAAAAAATAATATAATATATATAATATAATAGTATAATATCAACGCTCTTCTCACTGTTCCATTATCAAGTAAATTAAAATTATTTATGCACGATAAAAACTGAGAAATATAGATCTGCTTGCCTCACACATCGTTAATAAGTATCAGAAAGTGAAATCTCAAACCATTTATGTTAATAAAAAGTAAGCAAATATTTGATTTTGCTAACGTTAATAGATAAAAACAAACGCATTTTGCTGTGTTAAATTTGAAATATTGCATATTGTTATCAAAATATTACAGTACTGTATTATTAATAATGAAATAAAAACGTAATTTTAAGCGCCAAAAGTTGCATTCTTTTTATTTAATCGAAAAATTACCAAACTGTATTTATTTATTTTTGCCGTCGATATTAGAGAGATTGCGGTTTAGCTTTTTCCCTCGTTCTTATGCTTGTGTCTAATGCTTATGGCGTTGGAGTGCGGACTTTCGAACTTTTTTTTAGCACAGATGTCAATGAAGTAAAAAGTTCGAAAGTCCACTCTCGAACGTCATAAACATTAGAGTTAAGCATAAGAACGAGGTAAAAAGCTAAACCGCAATCTCTCTAATACTAGAATATTTCACCCTTATGATTATTAATGGTTTTCTTATAATTTAGTTACCGATATATTACATTTTATGAATCGCTCAATCAACTTAGCTTTATTTGAGAGGAAAAAGTAAATACATACTATAACGTTTAATTCATTAAAATCAGCGTTTAAAATGTTTTATTAGAATTTAGTTGTTTTTTAAAATGTTGAATTTTTTAAATTTGAACTTACTTAACCTTAATTTAAATTACCGATATATTATATTACAATGTACAATGCAAATAAAAAACAATTGACAGAAAAAACCCTGCTCTTATAGTTCATAATCAGAACACGTTAGTTAAATATTTTTACTCGTACCTTAAATATTTTATTTCAGGAAGTCAATTTCACCTAAATTAAACCTAAAATTAAAAAATTGACCGTAACCTTTAAAAAATTACCTTATGCAATTTTTTTGAGAGGGAAAAAAAGTTAGTAAAACACAACAATTAAAGTTTTACATTCATTTATGCAGCATGTTATTGAGTTTTCCCTTCCTCCAATAAAGCAGAAAGTACCTTCCATAATTCATTCGGGACTTTTACTATTAGCGCTCTACCACTAATGTAAACGCTTTTGGCGTATCCATTTGTTCATGCGTCATAATATATTAAAAAAAAAATTCGCACGCACATTATCTTATTGACATTAAATGACGCAATGCGTGTTTCAGGTAAAGGAAGTAGCCTGGGACCCACATTTTAAAGTGTGTAATATGAAATTACATTTATAAAAAAAAAAATTAATTTTTTCTTTGATCAGAAATGTTACCCACACACAAAAAAATAATAAAATTTATTGATTGCAATAGATTTACCGCAGTAACAACTAGAAATTATTTTTGAGTTTAAGCAGAACCCAAATTCTCCATGATTTTTCTAGATTTTTCTATGATTAAAATTCACATTGAACTGACGCCGTTTGGAATATTGTCAGTTTAAAGTTGTGGCAGTTGAATGTGTAGGCGATGAGTGAAGACTTGTCAAGTGTTCAAACATCGACGACAATAATTATGATGCGGCACGAAAAATATTTCGAAGCCAATGGCAATTGCTGAAACTAAAATAAACAAATGGAAAAACCCCGTTAGATAAGAAATTAAACAGCCTCGCGTCAATTGCTGAAAATAAATATATCAATACCGGTATTTTTTTTTAAAAAAAAAAAGGAATTGACAGGTGGAACAGTTGCGAGTTCGAATTTGACTATAAAAAGGGCAAGTTTTACTTCGGAATATCACTGCAGAATTTGGTGACACACATAAAGCGGTAATCAAAAATTATATCAAACTTGAAAATGAAATCCAAAATGTTGTTCGCTTTGCTCATCTTCGCTTCAATTTTAGCTAACAAGGTAATTCACATTTTTAAATTATTAATAATACTAGAATTATGGGTTAAGTTAACTATAAATGATAATACGGCAAAATAACCTTAATTTTTATCACTTTCACAAGTCTTAAATTCATAAATATTTAAGCCAACATTCCCCACAGTTAATTTAAATTGTTTTTTTTTTATTCATCGCATTTCGGGAAACCTTCAAATGAAATTCCAATTATTTTCTTTTTTCTGTTGATTAACAATTATTACCATAATTAAATTTAAAAATCATACAACTTTGAAATACAGCTTAAACTGTATAAAGCATTAATTTCTTCTATGACGAAAATCGTTTAGTAATCTCCTAGCAAGTAATTAGATAATTATTCGATGAACACAAATTCATTTAGGCTTCGCTCTAAAGTTAAAATAATACTTTTTTTTTTGATTCACTTATCTCCGATATAAAGCCTTTTTTAAATTGTTTTGAAAAGTAATCCAACAACCGTTAAAATTTAAGTTTTGTGTCATTTTACAGAGAAACAGAAGTTTTCCAATACGGTAAAATGTTTTTTTTTTTTTTTTTTTCATTTTTCAATACCACTTTACCTTCTAGTGACAATCAGTACAACAATAATGTAAAAAATTATCTTAAAAATTTTATGGAATTTTAAACTTTATAAATTTTATTAGACGATAAACTGTTACAGAAAAGTGAGGGAAAAACACGCAATATTTTTTAAATTTATTTAAGTGAAAAAACTAAGCTAAAAAATCTTTAGAGTTTCTCTGTAAAATGGCCCACAATTCGAATCTTTACAACTATTGCTAGATTTTTGTTATAGTAAACTGAAATTGGTCAAAATTATTTCGGACACTGTTTCTGTTTTAATATTTTTTGATTAAATAAAAAAGTGCTTTTACTGTTAATAAAATATATGAGCCATAAATTACGAGACGATTTCATTGAGTAACTTTAAGCTGCACTTTTAAATTAGCATTAACTTCAGCGTTGAAAATCTTTCATTAGAATAGTATTCTTTCAAAATATTTAATTTTCTAAATTTAACCTTAATTTACCTTCATTCACATTACTTTATTCCAATGCAAATGGGAGAGGGGAAAAAAAAGAAAATTATCAGAAAAACCCCCGCACTTATACCGTAGTTACGCTGATTTTAGAGTTTTTATCAAAAATAAAGTATTTTTTCATTCGGTTAATTTCTCCAAGATTAACCTGAAGTCTATTTTAAACATATTTTGTAAAAAAAAAATAATAACAATAATAATAACTAAAAACAAAAAAAGCGAAATTTTGATAAAAAGTAAAAACCAAAAAACGAAAGTACGGCAACGGATTCAAAAATAACGAAACGAGTGAACTCCGCGCAGTAATAACCGATTAAAGCAAATAACTGAGAAAACTTTTATTTTCGTTTTCAGTACGAAGCCTGTCCTACTGTTACAGTACCACCCGGAGGAGGAAGCAGTGGAAGCGGCAGTAGCAGTGGAAGCGGCAGTAGCAGTGGAGGCAGTGGTAGCGGCAGTGGAAGTAGTGGTGGTCTTTTGGGCAGCTTAGGACCCACTCTCTGCCCACTTCTTCAAGAATTACTCACTGGACAGCTGGGTACACTTTTGGGTTCCCTCACCTCTACCCTCCAAGAACTATCTGACACACTGCAATTGGGATGCGAATTTACGGGAGGCTCAAGTAATGCTACCATGGGAGGAAGCAGTGGAGGAAGCAGTGGAGGAAGTACTGGAGGAAGTACTGGAGGAAGTACTGGCGGAAGTACTAACGGAAGTACTAACGGAAGTACTGGAGGAAGTACTGGAGGAAGTACTGGAGGAAGTAGTGGAGGAAGTACTGGAGGAAGTAGTGGTGGTCTTTTGGGCACCTTAGGAGATACTCTCTGCCCACTCCTTCAAAGTCTACTCACTGGACAGCTGGGTACACTTTTGGGTTCACTCACCTCTACTCTCCAAGAACTATCCAACACACTGAAATTAGGATGCGAATTTACGGGAGGCTCAAGTACTGCTACCAGTGGAGGAAGCAGTGGAGGAAGTTCTGGAGGAAGTAGTGGAACAGGAGTTGGTGTTGGTGTAAATGCAAATGTTACTGTAGGTCAAGGCGGTAGTAATTTTTTGGTAGGTGGTCTTCTTTTTGGCTAGTTTCACTAGCTGCCGCCCTCATTACGCATGGAATCTAAAATTAAAGTCTAGCCTTATTATGAAAGCCACGAAAAGCAAAAAAAAAAATTTTTTTATTTAATAAAGAAATATTTCATTTCAAAATAACTAACATATTATTATTCCTAAACAAACAAAATGTTAAACAAGTACTGTATAAATATATAATTCTGTCAAGATAAATATAAGTTAAACTCACTTTGTGTTGATTTTTCAAAAATTATTATTTTAACATTTTTGCTTGTGTTGACCATAATAATTATAATCGCTAAATAAAATTTAAGTTGAGCATCTAAATTGGTATAATTTTTGCTTTCGATTTCACTAGATAACTAAAGTGATCAAATAAGCTGGCATTCATTGCCTATTATACGAGTAGTAAGTACCGGGAATACGTGTTTCGCATAATTCAGTTTATGCAAAATTTTAATGGCATTTTCCCAACCTGTATTTATTTACTCGTATTTTTGTAATGAGTTTGAGATCTTGAGGCCATGCATTTGACCAGAAATTTATCAATCAAACCAGAAAAAGTAGAAGAGGCTTCAATGCAAACTCCTTACCACATATTTAAAAGACAATTAAACTAAAATTTATTTATCAGTAATCATCCTTATTAATGCATCATTATTCGCTAAAATAGCATAATTACTTTGATAATCTCGAAAAAAACCTAAATTTAATTTCACAAAGTATTTTGGGCGCGTATTTTACTTTCCCAATATAACGATAAAAATAGCAAAGTGATTAATAATTTTCATAAAAATAACGTTTGGCATTTGAAAGAATAATAGCCAACGTCATAGTTTATTTATTTATTTCAATTTATTTAAACTGCAAATAAATTACAGAATTGCAAAACATGAAAAATGTTCGTTTTTGACTACTTTGGGTTTTTATATCCACTTTGTAAAAGTTTGCAATGTCTTTCATTTGACTTAAACTTAAACATCAGGCACATAAAACTAAAACTTTTACGTTTTTTTCTTATTTCCCTCTTCCATGACCGATTCAGTTACAGTATAATGGATTCAGATTTTTACTAAGTTAATAAAACATTACAAATAACGGAAATTGCGGAAACTATAATGCAAAAAGTCTGAAATAATTAAAAAAAAAAATTATAACCCGGACTCAATTGTAGCGTAACAAACCGTAACTTAATTTCTAATATTAATGTAATCATAATACGTGTATAGGCATATTAATTTTGTTTCGCAGGTGTTATTAAATATATACTGTACAGTAAGTAACCGTACAGTAACGCTTTTCGGCAATTTTCCCGTCACTATCCTTTATCGAAAATTTTAAGTAGCATTCTACGGAGAAGAACTGAATAAGTGTCGTTTATCTATTCATATAAATTACCTACACGAGCAACAATGGTATATTTACTACATGTATTTCTACTTTTGGTGATAAATTTAAATACGGTATAATAATAATAATAAAAAAAATCCTTTTACGATTTTTAATAGATAACATTAGAGTATTCATTTGTACAGATCCCGCTATCTGGTGTGATCGCTGTTATTTTTAAACTAAAAAGAATGTATGAATTAACTACAATCTACATAAAAAAATTTAAAAATGCCTAATAATTATAAGCGTTTTAAGAAAATTAAATGCCTTTACTATCGGTCATAAAGTATAATTAATTATTAAAATGACACTCACAGTTTCCTTTAATGACAAAATTGGGCGTGGTACAATGATGAAAAATAAAGTTTCATTCGTAAATTAGTCATTACTTTTATATGTGTATAATTTGTCAATTAAATTCTTCCGCGATTTTTTCTATTAGAGCTCTACCAGTCCACTGGAAGACGTCGTCAGTGGCTAACTGCACGTTACGCGATTTGCGAAACGTTTTCATTGGCGAATGTTAATACTGGAACAGAAGTAATAATAAATGAACAATGTCAGCCCACTTTCGTCAATTATTAGTAAAAATCAATAATCATTATCTGGAGATTGAACATTTGTGGTTTCCAACTCAACTAAAAAAAAAAAAGCAAACTTGTACGTTGGAGTATCAAATCAGATTTTGGTGATCCTATTGCCTACCACTCAACAAAAAGAAAGTGATATTAAACATCATACCGAACTGGAAAATGATATCAAAAATTGTATTTGCGTTTCTCATCTTCGCTTCAATAATGGCTAATAAATTAATAATAATAATTCAGAGAACTATAAAATAAGCAATATGCTAAATTGGTTCAAAAACATTATTAATTATTTTTTTTAATTTAATAGTCTTAGATTCATAAATATTTAAACGCACCTTCGATAGTAAATGTCTGAAATTGATTTCTCAAGCGAAAAATAAATAAATAAAAAACGAAAAAAAAAAAAAATTATTAAACATAATTTACATTAAAAATTATTTTGTTGTAGCTAATAGATTAATAATTTGTTACATTATGTCAAAATTATTGTTGATGTTTATAATAATAATAATAGTTATTATCAAATAAAACGTATTTTAAGCACCAAAAATTGAACTCTTTTCTTTTTCCTTAATCGAAAAATTATCAAACTGTATTCATATGTCTTTGGGTCCATACTTATCAAAACTATTTCATCCAAATGATAAGAATGACAATAATTAATGATTTCCCATTAATCTAGTAACCCTAATTTCAAAATAGATATAAAAATAAAATTACATTTTATGAGTCGCTCAATCAATAGTTTCCTTTGAGAGAAATACGTAAATACGAGTATATCCACAACGTCGCTATAATTCTACATCTAATAATTGTGAGACCCCCCCTTAGGCTTAAAGTTTAAAGAGTGTGGCCAATAAAATATTAGACTTGTGGGTAAATGCAACCCCGATCAACAGTCAATTACGAACATACTGTAGGTATAATTTTGTATTGCAGAAGTTGTCAATCACTGTCACCGACGCCTTTCTGTACTTTTTTTTTTCTTTTTCCCTTATCAAAAATTTTAAGGAAAGTTTCTCCGCACTTGGAGAAGAAATAACAATAATAATGTCGTTTATCTATTCAATACACATTTGAGCATAAGTAAATTCTTATATTTGTTTATTATCGGTATCTCAACTTATAGTGACAAATTTACATTTTTAAAAAATGTTAAATTTTTTTTTAGCAAATGTTAGAGTACCGGTATTAATTGTTACGATTTTAGCTGTCTGATCTGATAGTAATTATATTTAAATTAGAATATTGGCAGCATGTGTACTTTCGGCGGCACTTCATAAATTTAGTAAATAAAAGTCAAGTGTTTACTATCGGTCATAATGACATTAATTATTATTAAAATGGGACTCACTGTATTTAGTAATTCAAGCAATGACAAATATTCAAGACAAATCGAAAAAATCAATTATTAAAAAATTATTGATAATTTTACTTCAATGCCAACTAGAACTTTTTTTTAAAACAAAAAAAAAAATTGTTATTAGACCCAATTATGAATAAAACTGGCATTGTGTCGACGCCGTTTCTAATTAATTGCCAATAATAATATTAACAGAGGTGGAGGATAAACGCGTAGGTGATGGGTGAAACCACGACAAGTGTTCAAACACCGTTGACCCACAGGATGCGAGCCGAAATGTTTTCACGGTCAAATAGCAATTGCTGGAATTCAAATCAACAAATTTACGGAAAAATCCAAAAACAAACATTTCGGGCAATATCCAGGAGAAAAATTAAAAAATGTTTGATAAAGCATTGACAGGCGAAAACCCAAATCAAACCGTGGCGAATTTTAACTCGACTACAGTATAAAAATAGCGAGCTTTTACGTCGGTATATCAAATCAAAATTTGGTAACACACACACAAAAAAAAAAGTGCAGTCAAAATAATATCGAGCTTGAAAATGAAATGCAAAATCTCGTTCGCTTTGCTCATCTTCGCTTCAATTTTAGCCAACAAGGTAATGTCTTTTTTTTTTTTTTCTAATTGTTAATGATATTTAAATTAAAATAAAATAAACAATACGATAATATGTGATATTACACCTTAATTTTAATCGCTTTAAAAGTTTTAGATTCATAATTTGAACTAACATCCGCAGAATTAATTTAATTTTTTGCGGTTCCCACATTTCTAGAAATCATCAAATGCACTGTATAATTGTAGCCTAAATATTTTCGTTTTTCTCTGATGAGTAGAAAATACCATAATTAAATGTTAAAATTCTATAACTTTGAAGTAGTCTATTCAAATTTAAAGCATTAGATAAATAGAAAAATAGATTAAAAAAAAAAAAAAACGGAATTAGCAAGTGCTTGAACTTTACAAGAATCAATGCAAAAACAAAACGTACGAGTATGAAAATTTCAAGTTTTGAACAGATATATCGCACACCCGCAACAAAAGAGGCACAACTCAAAATACTCATTTTTCAATAACCTGATTAAAAATTAATTACAACCTATTTCTTAGTAACTTTTCTGCAAAATGAACTATTAGAGTTGTGCCTCTTTTGTTGCGGGTGTGCGATATTGTCATCTAAACTTTACTCGCAACAAAATTGAGAATCTATTGAACCAGATGTTATTTAAATACAATGCAAATAAGAAAAATAAATATATATTACGGTAATATCAGAAGAAACAAGAAAACATTACCGGTAATTTAAGTTTTTACACCAAACTATTTTATTCAGCCAAATTCCCCGAGATTAACCTAGAGTCAATGAAATGACTGTGAACCGCAAACAATTAGATCATGTAAACATTAGGAAAACAGTAATAATGTTTAAAAAAAAAACCCCATAACACTGAATATTACATTCATTTATGCAAACCTTAAATAACTACTGTACTGTATTTCCCCTAACTAAAACACCATTAGACTGTAACTGAACTGAGCCCGATTCCTTTTAAACGGTTTTCATTTTTAAATGATAATCTTCCTACGTTGATTAAAAAACCAAGATTTATGCTAAATGAGGTGTAAGCAAATTGAGATGCGTAATGGAGAGAAAGGATTGCCCGATATTTTAGCAATTATTAATGTATTCAATTCAATCTCAGAAAATCTGGAACGCTTTAGAATTTGTGAAAAAAAAAAAAAAAAAGGAACAGAAAAAAAAAAACCGCCGCGCAATTCCAGGTTTGAGCCAATACAAATAATAAACTTTTATTTTTGATTTCAGTACGAAGCCTGTCCTACCGCAAAACCCTCAAACAGTGGCAATGGAGGATCGCCTAGTGGAAGTGGCAGCGCAGGAAGCAGTGGAAGTGGCAGTGCAACTCTAGGCGGCAGTGGTGGTCTTCTGGGGAGCTTAGGACCTACTCTCTGCCCACTACTTCAAAGTCTACTCACTGGATCGCTGGGTTCCCTCACCTCTACCCTTCAAAGCCTGTCCGATACATTGCAATTGGGGTGCAAATTTACGGGGGGTTCAAGTAGTGCATCCATTGGAGGAGGAAGTAGTGGGGAAAGTAGCGGAGGAAGCAGTGGAGGCAGTAGCGGATGGGACAGTGGAGAAAGTAGCGGAGGAAACAGTGGATCAGGTAGTGGAGGAGGCACATCAAGTCTAGGCAGCGGTGGTAGTAGCGGTGGTCTTTTGGGCAGCTTAGGACCTACTCTCTGCCCACTACTTCAAGGTCTACTCACTGGATCGCTGAGTTCCCTCACCTCTACCCTTCAAAGTCTATCCGATGCATTACAATTGGGATGCCATTTTACGGAGAGCTCAAGTAGTTCATCCCTGGGCAGCTAAAATGGACTAATTGACGCTATCGTAAATGCAAGCGTGGGATTGGGTTAAGATTTATGCACGATACACAAACTGAGAGAAATTCAAATACTGCAAAAGCTAATTCAACAATTCTCAAACCAAATAAAAAATAACGACAAAGAATTATTATTAAACATAATTTACCGAAACGTATTTTGTTACAGTTAATAAATAATTATTTATGTTCATGTTTATTCAATAAAACTTATTTTATGCACCAAAAATTAGATTCTTTTCGTTTTCCCTGATCTAAAAATTTATGAAACCGTATTTATTTGCTCTAGCCATCGATATAATTTTACCAGAATGTTTCACCCAAATGATGAACATGATAATTAGAAGTTTCCTAATAACTGTAAATATCCACACAAAGTCGGTATGATTTTACAACTCATTGTGTGACCACATAGGTATATGCAGCCCTAAATAAAAGCCAATTATGGACATACAATACGTACAAATTTGTCTTGCAAATGCTGTCAGTTATTGTAAGTTTAGTAACGGGGTACCACATTACTACCCCTCTAATTCGAACAGCCCAAACACAAAAAATTCCGAAAAAACCGAACAAATTTTCTCAAAAATACCCTGCAAAACTACCATACATTGAAATTGGGATGCCAATTTATGTGAGGCTTATGTAGGCCTCTTTCCATTCTTCGCAGATAAAATAGAAAAAATTTGGCATTAACGTAAATGCGTGGAATTGGGTTAAATTTATTTTTCCACGATAAAAACTGAGAAATTCGCATAGCAATACATCCAACAATTTTAACAAATTCAGTTAGATCTGCTTGCCTCACACATCGTTAATAAGTATCAGAAAGTGAATTCTCAAACCAAATAAGAAATAACAGAACAGAATGCCGCTCTATTTTTACCGACTAAATTTACTTCAATAACAGCTAAAATTTTGTTGAAAATAGTTAGTAGACAGAACCCCTATTCTGTAATTATTTTTCTATAGCCCGATTATGAGTAAAATTGACATTGAACTGAGAACCGTGTATCTTAAGAGAAACATAATGATTCGTTTTAGCTACAAAATGCGGACCGATGAGGTTTTTAGGCAAAGGGTTTTAGGGGAGAAAGTTGTTTTCACCCGCGAACGAGCAAATGTCGTACTACCCTTTTTGATTAACAGAGGTGACCCAGCTTTCTGGAACTTCCGGTCTATTGGAGTTCATCTTTTCAATTCATGTAGCATTGCTATCCGTAGATACATTCTTTCGTGCTCAAAATGTCGGTTGAACTGCTTGCACTTCAAAAAACTTTTGCGAAGCGAGAATTTTTCGAGTTGTATTCTATGAATCCATTTCGTTACTATTTTTTCTCTTTTTTTGTTGTTGTTGTTTTGGTAGTTTGGATGGCGAATACGTCGCTTGTAGGTAACCCCGTAATTTATAGGAGAATTGACCGGTATTGGAGGACAATTTCGATTATTTAAGTTAATATTCTTATAATGTTTGTTATCTTTTTTCCTATTTTTTTGGTTTTTTATGTTTATGCTGACTCTTTATATCTCTTTTTGAATGATATGACAATAAATGAAAAAAAAAAAAAAAAAAAGAACGTTTAAAATTACCATTTAAAAAAGGGGAAAAGATTCCCATAATTTTATCGTTTCTTTATGACCGCTCTTGTTATTGTTGCCGGCTGTGCTGATTGCTTGACTGTATATATGTTTGTGAATATATTTATTATTATTTATTACCTCTACAATCAATGTGACACATTTCAATAAAATAAAAAAAACATGTCAAGTTCTCAAACGCCGGCGGGAGTCAGTGCTGTTTGGTTTGGTGTGGTATACATTCAGAATGCGGTAGGAAACGTTGTCAAAAGCAAACAGCAATAGCTAAAACTATAATAATTATTATACTATAAGAAAAAACTCATAAAACAAATAGTTTGATCGATGGAAGCAAATTGGTCAATATTTGTAAAAAAATTGACATTGGGAAAACCAACTCAAACAGGCTCAACTTCAAACTTGACTATAAAACTACGGTAGGAAGTTACTGCTTCGCAATTTCAATTCAAAATTTTGTGACACAAAAATATAGTGGTAGTCAAAATTATCTCGAACTAGAAAATGAAATCTAAAATCTTGCTCGCTTTGCTCATCTTAGCTTCAATTTTAGCTAACAAGGTAATTTTTTTTTTCAATTATTTATAATAATTAAGTTAACTATAAACCAAACAGTAGAATAATACGGCAAAAGAACATTAATTTTTATTTTATTACAATTCATAAATACCGGGTATTTAAACCAATATTCATGTAATTATCGCATTTTTAAAAACCCCCAAATGAAATTCCAATTATTATGTTTTATTCTGTTGATTAACAAATACCTTAATTACCGTAAATTAAAAAAAATCATATATCTAAAGAATTAATTTATTAAGTGGGGAAAGTTGTTCAACAATAATTAATTAGATAGATTTTGTTTATAATGTAATATATAATGTAATATATAATGTAATATATAATGTAATATATAATGTAATATATAATGTAATATATAATGTAATATTATAATGTAATATATAATGTAATATATAATGTAATATATAATGTAATATATAATGTAATATATAATGTAATATAATATTTTATTCTCCATTTGATTTGCCAGAATTTAAAACTTTATAAATGTTAAAAGACGATGAGAAAAACACAATTGTTTGTTATTTTTTAAAATTATTATTTATTTATTTTAAAAACCAAAATTATTCTCCAAATATATTTTTTGACTTCATCCGTAGAGTGTTGCAAAATTGGAAATATTCCATCATTCGGTTAATTTCCCCAAGATTAACACCTTAGATTAGTGGGTTGACCGTAAATTTCAAACAATTAAGCTATGCAAAGTAGGCCTATGTGATAATATTCCGGTAGCAAAAAATTTAATAAGGAAAAAAACGAATAATTGCTAAACCTTGTTTTTAAAAGTCGACGTACACTCTTTAGACCACAAGTAAAACTAAAAAACGGTTATACGGTCACTAGAATATGAACCTAACCTTGCAAACTACTTTTTTTAATGACGCAAACACAAGATTATAAGAAATTAAAATGCATGCAAAACGAGGTTTAAGTCAATTAGAATGAGCGTTGACGAAAAAGCGTTGCGTATTGAGCTCAATTTGAGAAAATTTGAAACACGTAGAAATTTCTACGAGAAACAAAAAAAAAAAAACAGCCCCACACAAAACCAGGGCCCGAGTCAATATAAACACACATACAATTGAAATTCATTTGAAGAGTTTCATAACGATGTAACGCGTGAACTCAGCGCAGTAAAAACTGATTAAAGGAAATAATTATTGAGAAAACTTTTATTTTCGTTTCAGTACGAAGCCTGTCCTACTGTTACAGTATCACCCGGAGGAGGAAGCAGTGGAAGCGGAAGTAGCAGTGGAAGCGGCAGTAGCAGTGGAGGCAGTGGTAGCGGCAGTGGAAGTAGTGGTGGTGTTTTGGGCAGCTTAGGATCCACTCTCTGCCCACTTCTTCAAAATCTACTCACTGGATCGTTGGGTTCACTTTTGGGTTCACTCACCTCTACCCTCCAAGAACTATCTGACACACTGCAATTAGGATGCACATTTACGGGAGGCTCAAGTAGTGACGGAGGCAGTGGGGGAAGTAGTGGAACAGGAATTGGAGTTAACGTAAATGCAAACGTGGGTGCTAGGGACACAGTGTAATACTGTTACTACATGTATTGGCAGTAAGAGTTAAACTTTCTTGCCACTCTTTCAGAATAGATTCAGAGTCAAGATAATTTTTGTAGCACAATTAAAAGCTGAGAAATTCAGATAAAAGTAAAATTATTCTACATTTTAAACAACAAAAAAACCTCATTATTTATCATGTCTTTATTAATTATCTGAAATAAAAAAATTTTAAGTCAAAAAAAGAAAATACCGTAATAATAAAAATAATCATTAAATATAATTGACAAAAAAGCACCATAAATTAAAATATTATTTTGCATTAATTAATAAATAATATAAACGCGCTTCGCTCTGTTCCATTCGAAATAAGTATACCAAAATAATAGTTGTTTAATGTTTATAATAATAATCAAATAAAACGTATTTTAAGCATCTAAATTGTATTTTTTTTTTATTTTTCCCTGATCGAAACATTATCAAACTGTATTTATTTATTTTTGACATCGACATTTACTAGAATATTTCAACAAAATGACTGGAATGATAATTAATCGTTTCCCATTTATTTATTATCCGTAATTTCAATACCGTAATGATATAAAACAAATATTATCGAACGACTTGTTCAAACAACTGAGTTTCTTTCGAGAGAATACCGTAAATAATATTACTAAAATCAGTGTTATATTGATATACTCGTATAACGTCGCCACTTACAGTGTATAATAACTAGGCTGAATTTCGCTACAATGTATTCATTTACCAAAATTATATTAAAATTTTCATTTTAATAAATATTACTGATACCGGTACGGTACTAAAACTTTCGCCTTATAAATGTAATTCAACTTAAAATCAAAAGAAAAGAAATTTTATTCTTAAAAAATATAAACAAAAAAAAACTTTTCCAATACTATTTTAAAATGCAGTACATATACTGTAATTAGTTTAACTTAGATAAATGCATTCGTTATTAACCTTGAATTAAAAAAAAATTAATGTTGATTATTTCTTTTTAATACCGTAGGCTTTATTACGGCAATAAAGTTTCATTTAAAATTTTGGTTTAAATTTGGCTTTCAACTTTCAAGTGTCACAATAGATTTTCATTAAAATGCAGCGAGCAAAACGAATATAAAATGTGTTATGTATCGGTACTGATTCATTATTTATTGCCAAAACGGAAAACCTTTCCTTTTATTTTTCTCTTGAGGTAGTTCTGGAACTTTACTTCCATTCATGTATACCGCAAACGAACTGCGCGTGTTATAAAGAATGTAAGGAGCTTCCTGTAAAACTTTTACTAACCAAAATCTAAATAGTCTTAAACCAAAAATTGCGTATTTTTATACTGCATTTACATTATTTTATTATTATTATTTATTTTTTTTTTTATTTTTTTTATTTTTGAAAAAAGAAAATGTCGAAAGTATTTTGTTCATCAATAATATTAATAAAAGCACAATTATTAATTGTCATATCGGTGCGTTCTCTACTCTATATTACATTTAATACGGCTGGATAATGATAACGAATCGTATGACCTCTAAGCGATGTACAGTATCGCAAAATATAGCACAGTCGTAATAATAGTTATGAATGAAGGTTATTTTATCGTCAAGCGAATGCAAATAAGGGAAAACCAAAAATATAGTGCTGTATGTCCCACAATATTAATACCGATAACTACAAACTAAAATTAAAAAACTACAATAACTTACACCAAAATCAGCCTATTTTTATTTTTCGATGCCCAAACTTTTATATTTACATTATCTTATTAAAAAAAAAAAAAGAAAAGAAAAAAAAAACCCCCCATTCAAAAGTGTATCACTTTCTTTTATCAATAATTACTAGAACCGGTACACAGTGACTCAAAGCCACCTATTACAGCAGTAGATAAACCAGAATTTTTAATGCCGCACTTCAGCACGTGTGCAATGAATTCTGAAAATTTCTACGTAATCCTGTACGCATTTAATTATATAAAGCCGTCAACACATAAAATAAATAAAGAAAAAAAATTAATACTTTAATGACGAAAATGATAAGAGCAAGAAATTATCAAAGCCAAAATGAAACAGTCAAAAATATATTATACTGTAAAGTATATACAGTAATTATATAAAACTATATGGCATTTTTAACCAGTTTAAACACTTGCAGTAACGTATCAATTTAGCTTGTACATTGCTTTAAATTATTTATTGATATGTATTTAATTTGTAAATTCCCTTCATTTAAAAAATTTACCGTAAGAATTCGCTATACTGTACATGCAGCACTTTTAACTTTTGAGTCTCTGTAGTAATCATCGTATTTGTACGTTATTAAAACGCGCAATACATTAAAATCAGACGATACCGGTATATCCCAAAATATACACTACCTAAAAATATTGATTATGAATGTAGGTTATTATTTTAACATCCAACTAATGCAGACTACTAAAAACAAAAAGTATGCCTCACAATATAGTACTCGTAGATTTACAAATTAAAAAAATTTTTAAAAAAAAAAAAAAATTAAAATAACTTGTTAAAATTTTAATGCTGTATCTACATTATGCCTATATATTTTTTTTTTTTTAGCATAAAATAATAATTTCAAACGTGTGTTATTTCGTGTTATTATTTTTTTTTTATTAATAAAAATATAATAATTATCGTATTGGTACGGTGTTATGCACAAAAAAATTCGAAAATTGAGTTAAAGCTATAATACCGGTATATTAATATGTTTGCATAAAAAAATGTGCGTTGTTCATTGCGTTAAAATTTATTCAGCTATACCCTCTAATATTCCACAGAATTAAACAACACGATATCTATTTTTATTCAGGTTTTAAATTTGTAATAAGCTACTAAGGCTTATCATTGGGTTGGTACATGTAGCTTTCAATTGACTTTTTGAGAAATTTATTTTTTTAATAATTTGATTAAAAACTTTAAAGGGCAAAATTCAAATTTTAAATAAATAATGCAGTAGTAACCGTTTTTGATATGATTTTCAAGCAAGATATCGCAAAATGTAATGTACCTTAAAAAATAATGTAGATTATAATTTTAACGTCAAGCGAATGCAAACCAAAAAAAAAAAAAAAAAAGGAAATAGGCCTCACAATATAATACTGACAGCTGCGTCATAAAAAACAAAAGGCACAGTCATACGAATAATTATTTATACAGCACGCATATGAAATAAAGCGAAATACAGTATGACATGTGTTTGTTTTCAGTAGAGTAATAAAAAATATTTGTATACCGGTACCGGTATTACTGCTTTGCGCCTGCCAACGCGGAAAAATAGGAACAATTTTTGGTAGCTGCATATAATTAACCAAACCAGTACTGTTTAGGTTTAAAGTTAGTACAGGTTTTACACGATTCAATAATAATAAAAACTAGTTTTAAGTTGCCAAAAGACAGATTCAATTTTTCCAAAAAAAAAAAAAAAACACTACAGAGTGACCCGGCCCTTGCCCCAGAGTTGAGAAAAATAAAACTTGTTTTAAAGAACTTAATCACATACCGGTAGGTTATTTTTTTTGTTCGATAGCAACAAATAATAACAAAATAGACCAGATTTAATTAATTTTAAGCTTGGTTTAAAACCGAATTATTTTAATAGTCGCAATTGAGTCAACTCACATTTAACTGAGCTTAGAAAATAATTATTGTTCAAACGTTGATATTGACACGATTTAAATCCTTTATTAAAATAACAATGTTAACTTAATTTAAGTAATTTTTCAGTAAATCTAATGTAATCTTTCAATAAATTTTGTTTAAGCTTTCATTAATATTACAATAATTATCATAATGCGGACAAAATGAATTGCATAAGTTGGCACAATAAATTAGGACATTGATGAATTAGTTGCCAATCTAATATAAACGTCCCTACAATATTCAATAACTCAAACCAATTTCTAAAAACCTTTCAAAAAACTTCATTAAAAAACCCCTAAAAAACAAAATATATTCTAAAAAAATAAATCATTAGTTTATTCAAAATTAATTAAATTCAGAATTTATTGCACTAATTAAAATGACTACCATAAATACTTCATTTTATAATTTTTGCAAAATAATGATCTTAAATATTAAATTAATAAAACGTTTTCTTTCCAAGTTGTACCGCATTGCCGTAATTAAAATACAGTACAGCGTTAATAATGGCGTATGAGCAAGTGCCACGTTAACTCCAAACACCGACACACAGTGCGCCCTCACTGCAAGTTTAAAATCGTGTATTAAAACGCTAATTTTTATAACAATTTTTGCACAATTTTTGCAGATACTTTTACTATAGCCTCGATAAATTATTCAAGTTAATTAATTAAAATTTTGCTCATTTCGCTTTTGAACGCCAATCAATAAAAAATTAATAATACATTTCGCTATTAATAGAGCCCTTTCTCATAGCGCATGCCGCAATGAATACGGTATTTTGCAATAGGAAAAATTATTGAGTTATTTACATGTATTAAACTGAAATATGATTGAAGTTACAACCCACTGGTCGGATTTGTGCTTCAAATTTAATAGATCTGAATTAAAATTGACCCATAGAAATAAAAACAAAAACTAGAAAAAAATGTCTTAAAATCGCTGTTTTCGTTTTATATTTTTATAGCAAATGAATTTTTCTAGTTAAGCAGTATTAAATTAATGCCTTTAATGGAAAAAAAAAATAAATGCTTTAGAATTGTTTAAAAATATTAAAACCTTGAAACTGCGGTTATAAGTGGTAGGCGATTATTTAAGCTCCAAAAAAAAAAAATAAAAAAATATTTTACTATTATTAATTTTTTTCACATTTTTTCCTCAAACGTTATTAAAAATATTCTTATAGGATAACCCTCGTGCAGTCATACAGAACTGCAATAACAAGCGATGTACGCCAAGCACGATGCATGGCACCATCAAGCGGTATTAAAATGAAACTCAATTATAATGACAATACAATCATGTACTAGTAGTCTACTGTAGTAGCAGACCCTCCACCCTCCCCAATCCAAATTATAATCTAATATACGGTTTATAACAACCAGAATACCATTATATTTGCTTTGAACAAATGCAAATGAAATGGACCCTAGATTCAAAGATTTAATAATTCAAATAATAAAGTACGGTATATTTTTAAGTACAGGTACATGTAATTCGGTTTAGTTAGAACTTAAATTTCCATAATTCGAAGTTAGAGCATCTATACAATTTAGGCTCCATAAATGGAAACATTTAACCATCGTTTATTTCAAGGAATAGTCAAATGAAAGATTCACTCTAGGACACAACTGCGGTACGGTTTCTACTGTACGTGCCGAGGAGTTATTCGCTATCCCTGTATCACTCGAGGATTGGCGTTTTGTTTTTGTTTATTTATCCACTATTAATCAAAATCTCGGTAATTTTAAAAAAATACACATCGGCAACTTAAATAGCGCATTTTGGCTCTTCCAAAAAAATTCGAATTAACGAGTACGATATACAGAAAAATGAATAAACACTTTTAAACTCTGTAAATAAAAAAATAAATAACTAGCAGCCCATTAAGTAATATTAATATTCATTATAAGGCGTTGTGCAGTTATAAAATGAAATTATGAATAATTTCTGGTATTTCTTAAATTGTAGCCTATTAACCTAACCAAAGTTTTTTTTTAAAAAAATAAGTTTATAAAACTTTATCAAGACTTTAAATTAAAATTAAAACTAAAATAAATATACTGTAGCAATATTCGAACAAAAAAATGGCTTAAATGGGAATTTCCACAGGAATTAAATTTAAATAAATTTGTTGAAATAAATTAAATAGTAAGCTTATTCCTAATTTTTGAACAAAAACATGGTCTATAATGTAGTACATGTACATTGTACAGTATATGTATTTTGCAAACTCAAAATTCGGTGATTGACATGCACAGTGTGACGTAAGACCTCAAAAACAACCTCTTCAGCTAAATGACAAATAAACGTCTGCTGCATACTCGTAGTAAAATAATGAGAGGAAATTATTGTTCCTTTTTTACCAAATACAAAAAGCCATGTGATCATAAGTTTACGGCAAACATAATTACTATGTTTGGCAACAAAAAGACCATGTAACCACCAATGTGGCCTACATAAACAAAAAATAAAAAAGAACGCTTAGGACATATTTCTTGTGCTAACCCGGTTAAATTTAAAAAAAAAAAAAAATATTGCAATGATCAAACAACAATTAAAAATTTTTACTATTAAAAGGTAATTAGACATGAATCGCAAACGAAGAAAAATGTTACTAAAATACGACAAAAAAAAAAGCCTAATAATAAAAACCCTTCAAACACTTGGTTGGGAATAAAACATTGAGTTTCTCAAAATTCTCAATTAAACTTTCGAAGGCGACATTGAAATCAGTGCTATCAAATTAAATAGATTTAAAAAAAATGACTCACCGTCTCCAGTTTTTGATGTTTCTCGAAGACATAAACGATATTTAGCGTAGTTGATCGACCATATCCTATCAGATTCAAATTCCGAAATGTCATCTTTTCGTATGTCGGGTGAGAATGTTTTGTTCACTCGATGCCTTTTGTTTCTACCGTAGAACAACGCGTTTCAGGAAAACGTGCCATGTTTTTACAGATAATGTAGCGATTCATAATGTTAATAATAGTGTTAGAACGAGGTGTCGTTCAAAGGGGTTCACCGTACACGTCGCGAGTTCACTAGAAACGTCAATGAGAAGAATCACCATCACTTTTAAAAATACTAACTAAACATAAAATTATGTTTTCAGCATCATTTTCTTTTGCACATATTATACTGTAGTACAATATTTTGAATAGACATGACAAGCATAACAAGACGCGCATGATACTGTAGATGTCAGACATTTCAGTCCAAAATTCGAGCACACATCTCAATGTTCCGAAACTTCAAAATTTCGAATCTTGCAGAAGAAATCCAAACTTTTCCTCACTTTGCTCATCGTCGCCGTAATTTTCGCCGATCAAGATCTGTTATAAAATAAAAGAAAAAAAAATAAATTAATAAATCATCTTACTGTATGTTCGTACGATAACATTCCATCTAATTTCGAACTTATTTAAATGCAAATGATAATTAAGCCAACGTTTACAGCCCATGGGGGAGAGAAAAGAAAAGCCCGGGGGGGAGGGGGGGAAGAGAGAAAAAATTATTATAAAACCATTTCGAACCAATTTTCGCTAATATTGCGCTGCCATCGAAGATTTGAATAAATTGACCGACTAAATCTTGATTTAAAATTTTCGTAACCACAAAGGGGGTTTTATTGGCAACGTTAAAAAAATTCCACAAAAGATAATTAATAATTATAAATAGTTAGTTCTAAAGTAATATCAGGTCGCAGAGTCTTTAATCTATAGTATGTAGCGAAATGGCCTAGCAAATTGTCTCGAACTACTTGTCATCAAAACATTTATTCAAATCAAGTTAAATATCTGAGCAAAAGAAAGTCAGATTCGTAAATCGCAAACACTGCCAAAACCCGTACAGTAAATGTATTATAATACTGCAATAATAATTATTACTGTAAATGTACGGTATATCGCTTAATTCAAATACAGTGTACTACTTACCACGCTTAATAAAATAATGATAAGAACTTCAAGAGATCCAAATAAAATGTATTGGTTTTGACAAACAAGTCCTGAGTTTATTTTAACTTCGAGAAAAGAGAAAAAAACCGTGACCTTTTAAAATGTTGAATAATTCGGTCAAAGTTTACTCTATTATTAGCCTGTTTTAGTGGTAATTACAATATCAATATTTCTTTTTCAAGTTTTAAATTTTAACCTTGAACTTCAGACATCAAAAATATTTTAAAAATAAACGTAAATAATAAACATAATAATAATTATATTGTAATAAAATAAATAATAATCGAGGAGAGTTTGACATCAAGTTATACACAGTAACCTACATTTTACTATTGATTTTAACATTTTGCAATTTTTTTACTTGCTTTAAGTTATCGTTCATCATGATTTTAGCAAATGAGTAAAATTCTCAAATTGTGGTCAAACATTTTTAAAAATGTAATTTAAAAAGTAATAAGAGGCCAATTTAATCATACAGTAAATAACGAGCATGGCGAGTAAATATCGCTAGCATCGTTTGAAATTGAAAGACAAAAAAACAAAGTTGTAAAATAATAACTGATAGGAAATAATAATTACAGTACGTTAGTAGGCTACATGTATTCGGATACTACATGTATATGTAGTAGCCGTATAACCAAATTTTAATGTTATTTATTTTTCACGTAGCCTTTTTTTAAATTTAATATAGCCTACATGTAGGCCTACTGTAATTGAAATAAAAAAATTTCTTAGAATAAATTATAATGACATTTTATTAGTGAATCATTTGTCAAAATAATCAAATAGAACAGCAAATGGCTGTACAATTGGAATAAGCCAAAAAGTACCGGTATGGTGTTTGTCAATGAAACAAACTTCGACCTTCACAGTGAGTGTGGGTGGTACTCACTACCCAACAAAAATACAGTTAGCCTACAACCATAAGAATTCAATAAAGTAACGTAAAAATACCACTAAAAAACAATATTAAAAAAAAAGAAAAAAATTCTGCAAAAATCCCACACATTTAAATTCTTAAATCAAATAAAATATTGTTTTGGCCGAAAACGTTGACAAAACTGTGTCGAATAACAAAAAATATTTAAAATGCTATGTTTTAATTACCGCTAACCGCATTTGAATAACATTTTAGAACAGACCATAAAAATGTTTATAATACAGTATTACTATATTATTGATTAAATATACGAGTATTATTAATTATTATAAATGAATAAATATGATAAAGTTTCAAAATAGTCCCATATGTAGGGCCAGCTGATAAAGGAAATTTTCCATTAGTCACTTCCGCAAATTAATAGACGAACATTAGCATAATTCAACGAAAAAAAAAAAAAAGTGCGTACACAATTTCATTTGTCAAGCTGAGCTTGAGGGAAAAAAAAATTAAAAATAAATGACTAAAATAAAAATGAGATTAGTACCGGTATTCTTTTATCAATAATAACTGTTTCAATAACACTCGAGATTAAAATTAAACTAACTTTAAAATCCCTTTAAAAAAAAAACCGTTATAACTTAGGTACTGTAACTAATATTTCCTTTAAGTGATTCAAAGCGTTATACAGAAACAAATTCGTTATCTTTATGTTATTTTAATTACAAAACAAGAACCGCAAATATCTCCACAAAAGTTTACAGTATATGGAGAGTGTTCGTGACCGGTGTATTTAATGTTGATTTGAATAACTATGATGGCAAGTTTTTGGTTTCATTCGGAAAAAACCAAGGCCACATTTCTATCGTAAATGAAAATAAAATAATATTCTCGTATTACGGGATATTGATTTAACTGCATTGCAGTGGAGGGAGGACATAGCAAATAATAAAACCAGATGGAGATTGATAAAACAAAACAAAAACTTTCAATTTCCAATAAGTGGTGGGCGAATAGCTGCCAACGCAAATTATAAACTTTGCATTCACGAGAAACTAATAAATCCAAAAAAAAAAAAAAAGAAACAATTCGATTTTACCTCAAATTTTATGCTTATTTACGTTTTAATCGCCTATAAAATATATTTTTTATCTATAATTTTATATTAAAACTAATAAACTGTTAATTTAAGAATAAATGACGCTGTTGTATATTTTTAATTTTAAATAAACTAATTTGTTATTAATTCAGCCAATTATCGCATAAAACGTATGTACTAGTATTTATTTGAGAAGAATTCGCTTTAAGATATCCGAAGAATTAAGCAAACTGGTCATAGGCCTACATGTATAAGAAAACACTTGGTATACGATTCATAATAAAGATTACAAAGATATTATAGAATAATATTTATTATTTTCGAAAATAAATTGTATAGTGATAGCAAATTATTAATGCAGGTAGTTCTATTACTGTATATTTAGGTCCCAAACAATAATTAAAATTAATTAGTGCGGTGTAAACAGAATAATAGAATTCACTTATATATGAACATTAGGTCAGGAATATCTCAACACTTGTTATATGATTTGTCAAAGCATTATTTAGACGTCAAAAAAACAAAAAAAAAAAACAATTCACTTTTAGGAATATTATTCACAAATCACTCAAAAAAATCTCTAATTATTATCCCAGTCCAATTAAAAAATATACGGTATTGTAAATACCCATACATGAGAAAGCAAACACGTATTATAATGCAATTGCCAATCATTAATAAATAATTATCACAAAACAAAAATTACAGCGCCCGGCTATTAGTGGAAGCTTACCGTCAATCGGCAATTTTAGAAGCAATAATAAGCTATAATATTAAAATAAAAACGAATCATTTTTTTTTTTTTTTTTTTTAAATTAACACAAATAATCTTTCATTCCATTTTGTAGGTCAAATATTAAGAGTTAGTTTAAGTACCGTTAACTATATTAATGGTAGTTTATTTTTTATTTTCAAAGTGCGGTGAAAACGAGATATTAAGACTGAGTTCCCTCAGCAGTTCTGTCTTGAACGTTATCGACAGTTAAATCTAAGATAAATTATTAATCATTCGTTTGGACTTTCAATTATTCGATTATCAAATTTTAAATCCGGATTTTTTTAGACATTAAAAGTTTTAAAATAAATTGAATATTTATTAATTTCGTTTATTTTTATAATTTAATTAACGATAATCCAAGCTATTTAGTATATCACGTAATAAAAAAATTAATTTAAGAAAATGCTTAATGAAAGATACAGATATCGTACTGCTCTAATCTAAGCATTATTATCTTAATACAGTAATAATTACTGCATTTCAATTTTAAATTAGTTAAAAAAAAAAAAAAAATAACTTAAACTGGGGAAAAAAATGCAACAATGCTTCATTAAAAGTTAATAATAAATCCTAGTAAAAATAAAGATTAATAATTAGCTATTAAAAAAAACCCTATTTCTTAATTTAATAACGGGAACTAATCGTAAAAACAATTCAATTAACTTATAAATGAATGGCAACAAAAATATTATTCATATCATGAATAGCATTATATTTCAAAATGATGGATGATGATGATGATATTGAAAGTGACAGTCGTCAACTGGAAAAATCTAAACAAGTAATATAAAATAATAAGCAACAACAAATACGGCATTGGTAGTAATATAACATATTAATCCCAATTTTCAACAACAGATGCCGGTATTTTATTAAAATCGCGATATTTGTTGTTGTAATATATTAATATAATACTGTACCGGTATCTGTGGTTGCATATTATTTTATAAAACGTACAATACTTTAACAATAGTTACATCGCGTGATCAGGGTTTGTTTACAGCGGTTTTTTTAAAAAAAAAATACTTTTGAGTTTTATAATAAAAAATATGTACTAGCTTTTCAATTAAAACCAAATTTCACCGTTGCTACCTGAATAATAATCTCATTAATGTTTTCAAACAATATTTATCTTTTTTTAATAATATGGAGTAAATGAGTAAAGCTATGCAATTTTTCTTAATAAAATAATAATTGTCATTTTATTAATAATATCGGAAACATTTTATTCTAATAATAGCTGAATTGAGTAACTCAAAGCAAAAACAAATTGAAAAACAGACGAAAAAAATTAATGATCCCATTTAAAATCTATTTAATTTCAATATTATACGAGGGTAATACCTAAAATAAGGTTCCCAAGGTCATAAAAAAATTAAGTCGCAACAAATTTTTCTTTTTTTTTAGTTTTGGTTTACTACTGTAAATATCTAATTAACATTTATGCATAATTGTATAATTTTCCAAACTATTCTAGTACCGAAACGACCGTCCAAATGAAACCCTTGCGAAAAAATTTCCGTCCGATTATTATTTTTTTCGATGTTTTTTTCATCAATTTTTTCATTTTTTTTTTTTTATTAATTTTTTTATAAATTCTTGCATTCCTGCATTTGAAACAGTGGCTTGGTGGGCAACGATTTGAAAGCGACAAAGAAGTCAAGGCTGCCGTTGAAAAGTGGTTCAAATCCAAGGATGCAAACTTCTATGCAGAGGGGTTAAAGAAACTGGTGCCGCGTTACGAAAAATGTTTAGAACTGAATGGCAACTATGTGGAAAAATAAAGTAGATAATATATTAAACTAAAACTGAAAATAAAAATTTTTTATGAATTAATTTTTTTTTTTTTTAAAAAATTAAAAAATTATAATGATCGGACGGAAATGTTTTTGCAAGGGTTTCATTTGGGCGGTCGTTTCGGTACTAGAATAGTTTGGAAAATTATACAATTATGCATAAGTGTTAGTTAGATATTTAGTAAACCAAAACTAAAAAAAAAAAAAAATTGTTGCGAGTTAATTTGTTTTTATGGCCTTGGGAACCTTACTTTAGGTGTTACCCTCGTATTTGCCTTTTTTTTCATTTATCTAAAGTCTAGTTCAAATCTTTTATAAAAATTAAATGTAACAAAGATTTACAGTGTCATTTAAGCAGAAATAACAAGTTGATTTTAGAGAATTGAAGGAATTAACTATTATTTTTGACTTATTATTTTTTTTTTAATTGAAAGAAAAAAACATGTTCATTTCATTATTAAATGATATTGATTAGCTTTGTGAATGTGTAATAATGGTAATGACTAATGAGGCGGCAAAGAATAAATTTATTAAACAAAAAAAATTAATTTAAAATTCGGTGCATCACGTGTAAACCTTAACAATCGATGACGCAAGTTGTTTTGATGCGTACAGATTGTTATTTACAGGAAAAACTACAATTATGTTGACAAAATATTCTGTTTGTTAAATCCATGAGGAGAGGGTGGTAAAACATGTTAAAAACTTCTAATGACTTTCCTT
Organism: Polydesmus complanatus; assembly: GCA_034692225.1. Taxonomy (NCBI): domain Eukaryota; kingdom Metazoa; phylum Arthropoda; class Diplopoda; order Polydesmida; family Polydesmidae; genus Polydesmus; species Polydesmus complanatus. The sequence goes on along the minus strand of JAQGAZ010001173.1, from coordinate 6,692 downwards.
ATTCTTTAACTATATAAGCCAACATACTTTCATGGAAATTATAACCAACCAACAGTCGAGCCAGTAAACAAGTACAGTTAAACTAGACAAATTAAAGTATTACATCGGCAACCGTCAAAAAGAGCTTCCAATATGAATATGATGCTTATTGTGTGTACTGTGGTGTTAGCCATCATCGCCAGACAGGTCAGTATCAAAAACTCTCTCCCTACCATATACCACCCCTTCTTCCCCTCCCCTTAGCTAAAAACATTTTAAAGTAAAATTTATATTTTTATTTAAAAAAATATATATATTATTTAAAATGAAGATACCGGTCTGTAAAGTAGTAAAGTTCTAAACAAATTTTTAGACAATTACAAAATTTAAAACCGCTTAAGTTTTACCATTAATAACATTAATATCGGGAATTAAAATTGTATAAAAATGTAAGAACGTACAACCAAAAATAAATTCATGAACTTATTTTTGTTTGTACGCTCTTACATTTTTGCGACCAATTAAATTTTAAATTATTTAAAACACTGTAACAGTACAGCAGTTTTAAAACAAAATTACAATTTGTACAAACTCTAGAGTGTGATTAATGCAGCACCTCGAGCCACTGCTGCAACTGCGGCCACTGCTGCAACTGCGGCCACTGCTGCAACTGCAGCCACGGCCGCAACTGCAGCCACTGCTGCAACGCCGGCTACTGTTGCAACTAAAGCTCCAGTAGCTGGAAGAGCCCAGCGTGCGGCTACTCAAGCCACTGCTGCAACTCCAGCCACTGCTGCAACTGCAGCCACTGCTGCAACTGCAGCCACTGCTGCAACTGCAGCCACTGCTGCAACTGCAGCCACTGCTGCAACGCCGGCTACTGTTGCAACTAAAGCTCCAGTAGCTGGAAGAGCCCAGCGTGCGGCTACTCCAGCCACTGCTGCAACTCCTGCTACTGCAGCGACTCCAGCACCAGTTTTATAAATAAACTAGAAGGAGGGCATTCCTCCAATTATTTGGGAGTGCATTAGTCTAAACTTGAAAAGAAAACCACCATTTTTTCCTTAACTGAAGTTATACTGTTATGTACCGTATAAATCCAAACTCTTTCTTTTCCAAGTTAAAAAAAACTGTAAATAAGTGAATAAAATTGTAAAAACATAAAAATAATGCTTAGCCTACAAATTATTAGATGGCGCAACCGCCTATTACCCATGGTTAAGAATCATTAATAATTTAACCAAATATTTAATTATTTTGTCTTCCACATCATGAGCAAAGTTTAAAGAATGTACAAACCAAATACCGTACACCTGGTTCTGCTTTTACACAAATTGGAAATAACATGGTTTTATAATAAATTTTCATTCTCTTTTTACACGAATAATTTTGATTTAACATTGTTTTTTACGAAATTTAAACCAATTTTAAATTTTTTTTTGCTTAAATAAAAAAAAAAAATTTTCACGCTTAAGTTGCCTTTAGCTTAATTTTGATTTAACTTGTGCTTGGTTAGATATGTTTGGTTTGCGCTACAATTTATAATAGACCGAATGGAGGACCAAGAGAAAAAATTATTTTTTTTTTGAACCAATCTTCCGTTTTTCCATAGGTACAATGTCTTTTTTTTGCACAATTTTCTTTTACACGCGTTTTTCAGGAACCATTCCCCCGTGTAAAAACAGAATTAGGTGTATACTCGTAGACACTTGTGAACTGCATTCTTAATTTTTGATTTTTTTAATTTTCCACTTTCTTTTATGTGTAAATTACTGTACGAGTATATAATTTTTTTTATAGCCAAAATGCTATTTTTGAAAAATTGTTTTGCTTTATCACAGTGTGGCTTTTGTTAAAAATAAAAAAATAAACTTTTATCTATTTCAACAAGTTTTATTTTTTTTCTTCGATACTGTAGGCCTATTTAGTAGTTTCGGTTATTTGCAAGACAATAATTTGAATTAGAAAATACTGCTGTAGTCTACTCAGCATCCTAAAAACTACGGTATAACTTTTACTAACAAAAAATTATTATTTTATTATAATTTTAGCTTAGCGATAAGGGTAAAAAGAATTTGTTTGCTTGTTGGCCCGAGCAAATATAAAAGTGAAAAAAAATTAATAAACCTGTCAATTTATATAATCTGTTTGGCTTTTCCTGTTAACGCGGACAAAAGAAACCCGGAATTCACTTTCTTTCATTCATTAACAAAAGCCTGCGCGCAGTACAATAACAACAAAAGAGCACTTAAACTTCCATTAAATCTCGCTCACACCTTTGCTCGTGATACAATTACGCGCTTTAAACTCACCCAATTAATAGGTTTGACTCACGCGAGCCCTTCAATTGTTAAAAGGTTGCTTTGAAAACTGTGATACCCTGATTCTCATTTGCTCACTCGACACAGTAACCTTCGAATTACTTTTCTTTTCACAAAAGAAAATAAGCTCCGGATATGGAAATCTGCTCAATGCTTTTCCTGGCCTTTTGGATGGGTTCGGCCTTTTGGATGCGTTCAGCCTACTGCGGGATCCAAACGCAATCGTTCACCAGAATGTTCACAGATTTTAAACCAGAACCGGAACAACGGTCGAGTTTGTAGGAGTTGATTTGGAAGCAATCGCATTCACGTCCGCTTCTCAAAATCTACTCTGCTCTCTTTATTGCTACATTCTAGCTCCGTGCTTTATCTATTGATAGGGGGAGAGAAGGGGCCTAGTTAAACCGAATTTTTAATTATTATTATTTATTTTTTTAAAATAATTTCAATAATTTTATATTTATCAAGCTTTGATGAGAACAGCTCTTCTTGTCTATTGGCTCACGACATTCGACTTCCTTTTGATCCGAATCTCCCTACTATTCCAATTCCACCAAATGTAGAATCACACAGCTGTTATAAAAGAACCAATACAAATTTTAAATCCGGATATTTTTAGATAATAATTTATAATTTAATTAACGATAACCCAATCCATTTAGTATATCACGTGACAAAAAAAAATTAATTTAAGAAAATGCTTAATGAAAGATACTGCTCTAAGCATTATTATCTAAATAAATACGGTAATATAACAATTTGTCGATAGAAAAAACTAAATAATTACTGCATTTCAATTTTAAATTATATGTAGGCCTGCGTAAAAAAAATAAACTTAAACTGAAAAAAAAAACCATGCAACAATACTTCATGAAAAGTCAATAATAAATCCTGGTAAAAGTAAAGATTAATAATTAGCTAGTAAAAAAAAAGCCTATTTCTTATTTTAACAACAGGAACTAATCATAAAAACAATTCAATTAACTTATAAATGAATGGCAACAAAAATATTAATCGTATCATGAATAGCATTATACTTCAAAATGATGGATGACGATATTGGAAATGACAGTCGTCAACAGGGAAAATCCAAAAAATTATGTATTATAAAATAATATGCAACAACAGATACGGTATTAGTAGTAATATAACATATTAATCCCAATTTTCAACAACAGATGCCGGTATTTTAATAATGCCGCGGTATTTGTCGTTGTAATATATTAATTTTATACTGTACCGATATCTGCGGTTGCATATTATTTTATAAAAAGTATAATACTGTAACAATATTTCTATCGCGTGATCAGGGTTTTTTTTACAGCGTTTTTTAAAAAAAATACTTTTGTGTCACATCTGTTTAAGCTACTGTAGGCCTACTTAAATATTTTATCACAAAAAATATGTGCTAGCTTCTCGATTAAAACCAAATTTCACCGTTGCTACCTGAATACTAATCTCATTAATGTTTTCAAAAAATATTTATCTTTTTTTAAATAATAAATGAGTAAAGTTATGCAATTTTTCTTAATAAAATAATAATTGTCATTTTATTAATAACATCGGAAACATTTTATTCTAATAATAGCTGAATTCAGTAACTCAAATTGTCATTTATCTAAAGTCTAAGAAAATTAAAAAAAAAGTTGACAAATTTTGATTAAATCTTTTATAAAAAATTAAATGTAACAAAGATTTACAGTGTCATTTAAGCAGAAATGACAAGTTGATTAATAAAATTGAAGGAATTAACTACCACAAGGGTATAATATTATGCCACTTACAAAGCACCAAACTTATAAAAAAAATATTTCTTTAAAAAATTCATTTTTGACTTATTATTATTATTTTTTTTTATTGAAAGAAAAAACGAATGTTCATTCCATAATTAAATGATATTGATAAGCTTTGTCAACGTGTAATGATGGTAATAACTAATGAGGCGGCAAAGAATAAATTTATCAAAACAAAAAAAAAAAATTTTAAATTTGGTGCACCACGTGTACACCTTAACAATCGATGACGCAAGTTGATGTTGATGCGTGCGGATTGTTATTTACAGAAAAAATGACAATTATGTTGACAAAATATTCTGTATGATAAATCAATGAGGAGAGGGCGGTAAAACATGTTAAAAACTTCTAATAACTTTCCTTTTTTTTTAGTTATATAAGCCAACATACTTTCATAGAAACTATAACCAACCAACAGTCAAGCAAGTAAACAAGTAAACTTAAACTAGACAAAATAAAGTAATACATCGGCAACCGTTAAAAAGAACTTCCAATATGAATATGATGCTTATTGTGTGTACTGTGGTGTTAGCCATCATCGCCAGACAGGTCAGTTTCAAAAACTCTCTCTCAACCATATACCACCCCTTCTTCCCCTCCCCTTAGCTAAAAACATTTTAAAGCAAAATTTATATTTTTATTTAAAAAAAATATATATTATTTAAAATGAAGATACCGGTCTGTAAAGTAGCCAATTTCTAAACAATTTTCTAAACAATTACAAAATTTAAAACCGCACAAGTTTTACCCATCAATTTTGATCTAAACATTAATATCGAGAATCAAAAGTGTATAAAAATGTAAGAACGTACAAACAAAAAAAAGTTCATTTTTTATGACCAGTTAATCTTAAATTAATTAAAACACCGTAACAGTACAGCAGTTTTAAAACAAAATTACAATTTGTACAAACTCTAGAGTGAGATTAATGCAGCCCCTCAAGCCACCCTAGCTACTGCTGCAACTCTGGCCACTGCTGCAACTGCGGCCACTGCTGCAACTGCTGCAACTCTGGCCACTGCTGCAACTGCGGCCACTGCTGCAACTGCAGCCACTGCGGCCACTGTTGCAACTGCAGCCACTGCTGCAACTGCGGCCACTGCTGCAACTGCGGCCACTGCTGCAACTGCAGCCACTATTGCAACTCCAGCTGTAAGAGGCGAGCGTGCTGCTACTCTAGCCACTGCTGCAACTGCAGCTACTGTTGCAACTGCAGCCACTGTTGCAACTGCAGCCACTGCTGCAACTGCGGCCACTGTTGCAACTGCAGCCACTGCTGCAACTGCGGCCACTGCTGCAACTGCAGCCACTATTGCAACTCCAGCTGTAAGAGCCGAGCGTGCGGCTACTCTAGCCACTGCTGCAACTCTTGCCACTATTGCAACTCCAGCTGTAAGAGCCGAGCGTGCGGCTACTCTAGCCACTGCTGCAACTCCGGCCACTGCTGCAACTCCAGCCACTGCTGCAACTCCAGCCACTGCTGCAACTCCAGCCACTGCTGCAACTCCAGCTTGTTGAGCCCAGCGTGAGGCTACTCCAGCCACTGCTGCAACTCCATCACCAGTTTGATAAATAAACTAGAAGGAGGGCATTCCTCCAATTATTTGGCAGTGCATTAATCTGAACTTGAAAAGAAAAACACCATTTTTTCCTTAACTAAAGTTATACATGTACTCTTATGTACCTTATAAATCCAAACTCTTTCTTTTCCAGGTTAAAAAAAACTGTAAATAAGTGAATAAAATTTTAAAAATATAAAAATAATGCTTACAAATTATTAATTACGAATTATTAGATGGCGCAACCGCCTATTACCCATGGTTGAGCAAAGTTTCAAAGAATAAACAAACCAAATATACTCGTAGACACTTGTGAACTGCATTCTGAATTTTTAATTATTTTAATTGCCCACTTTCTTTAATGTGCAAATTACTGTATATATAATTTTTTTTTTAACCAAAATGTTATTTTTGAAAAATGAAATTGCTTAATCATAGTGTTGCTTTTGGTAAAAATAAAAAAAATGAAACTTTATCTATTTCAATAAGTTTTTTTCTTCAAAACTGTATTTAGTAGTTTCAGTTATTTGCAAGACAATAATTTGAATTAGAAAGTACTGCTGCAGTATACTGTATACAGCATCCTAAAAACTACGGTATAACTTTAATTATCCAAAAGTTATTTTATTATAATTTTAGCTTAGCGATAAGCGTAAAATGAATTATTTGTTTGCTTGTTGGCCCGAGAAAAAATAAAAATGAAACAAATAACAATTAATAGACCTGTCATTTTATATAATCTGTTTGGCTTTTCCTGCCAACACAGACAAAAGAAGCCAGGAATTCACTTTCCTTCTTTTTTTTAATAAAAGCCTGCGCGCAGTACAATAACAAAACAGCACTTAAACTTCCATTAAATCTCGCTCACACCTTTGCTCGTGATACAATTACGCACTTTAAACTCACCCAATTAATAGATTTGACTCACGCGAGCCCTTCAATTGTTAAAAGGTTGCTTTGAATACTGTGATACCCTGATTCTCGTTTGCTCACTCGACACAGTAACCTTCGAATTACTTTTCTTTTCACAAAAGAAAATA
>JAQGAZ010001172.1:0-34952 GCA_034692225.1 Polydesmus complanatus | reverse complement strand
AAATCGATTTTCCTTAAAAATTGACATAGTTATTAATTTTTCAAAACTATACTTTATCTTTACGGACACTATATATTTGTGGATGGTTTTATCTTTCTATAGAGACAGTAGGATTATCGATCGATATTTATGTCGAATTCATTTAAAAATACCGTCGACAAAATATTTCCTCTCGGCGCTCGCGAGTTATTATCAAGTGCTACCGTGCAACAAAATAAGTTTTAATAGCGATTGTGTCAAGAAAAAAAGGTTTTATTTTGTCGTGTGGCAACGAAAAGTCATCTTGTTTAGAAAAAAACACAATTTAAGTTTTTTTGTTGGCAATTTAATAATATTCGTTGCCAACAGCAGCCACAAAGTTTAATTAGGTAATTGAATAGAAGAAAAGAAAAAAACCGTACGTACAGTATTAAGTTTAATTTTCTATAATTACGACGGTGATTTGATTTTCTTTTTGGCTTATCTTAATGTTTTGTTAAAGATTTTGATGTTATTTCCAATTTAGATAATTGCGAGGTTAATAAGAGTCAAAAATAACATCAGGATAAATGAGAAATAAAAAATTATACCGATGAGATTTGGGACATTTTTTACAATGGGGAATTCTTTTAGCCTCGGTCTGAATGAATGCGTAGCATAATGAACATTCTTTTTTTTTTAAAGTCAATTAATACGATGACTTAATCAATAAATTATTCGTTAACCTAATATACAGTATTTGGAAACGTTGTTTGTTTATTACGTGTAGATTGTAGTGGTTGGGTCTTAATCAGTTCAGAGTTATCCACCAGGTGACACAAGTGGGTAATTGACCCAAAATGTTATTTACCATAGATACAGTATATTGATCTACAAATCTCAAGCAATATGAAATTTAATTAACGACAGTAATGCTAGTTGCTTCAAGGCGATTTATTTGTTTTTGGCTTGTTTGTTATGGACACAATGTGAGAACGATTGAATGCTTGTCAAACCGGAAATGAGATATTTTTCTTGGAGCTATTTTACGAAACTACAGTACGTCAACTCTTGTATCGGAGCTGCTGACACGTAGCCGATGTTCCTCTTTTTATTCACTCTTATATTTATTATTATTATTTTTTTTTTGGAAGAAAAAGTTTGGTTTGAACCAGGCACACCCATTTGCCGTTTCGTGAATGCCTAAAGGAGATCGATCGATATAAATTGGCCAGCGTGCGAGACAATAGCGTCAGCCGAATTAATGTAACTTGTTTATCTTTCTTGTACAGTCTACCACAAACACTATACGGTACGTTTATTTATCTAAGCGGAAAGGTCTTTTAATTGTTTTGATATTTTTTAACGTTTGTTAGGTGACCTTTCGAAATAAAATTGATTAAGGAATAGAAAAATATTTTTACAGTTAAACCTTAATAAGCGGGATCTTAGGGGCTAAAAAAAATTTTATTTATAGAGGTGTTCTACGAGTACTTACCCGAATTTCCTCTTAAGAAGGTCCAATGCTTATCACATAGACAAGTTTGAAATTTTTAATTTTTTTCTCAATTTTGACAATATGCAAGCTCTAAAAATTGTAATTTTAAGGTTACTCCCTCTTATAAAGATAAAGGGAAGTAAAAACGTTGATCATTCTCATTTATGGTGCTAGAAATTTAGGAAAAAATAATCTCCACTGTAGAGGTCTTCTGAATCAAAATATCTGGATCAAAATATTTATTCAGATTATAAAGGATTCTGGCTTATTCCGGGGCCAGGACCTTGCTGAGTGAAGGTTAAAAAATGGCTTAAGAGTCCTGTGGACATTAATTCACAAGCAAACTGTGGACTAGAGACATTGGTACTTAAACAAACTGTAAAAACATTTAAGCAATTAAAACGATAATCATCATAAAAAAAATTAATTAAATTAAGAGGTGACATCTCCTGTTGCCAGTAGTAAACCTAAAATTGAGAGTAATAAAACTTTTTTAGTTTATTTTAAAGGGATAACCATGTGCAAGAAAGACTAAAATAATAATTTTGTTAGAATTTTGTCTAGAAAAAGTAGGCATCCCATAATCTAATTTTCTAATAATATTGTAATCATGTTACAACAGTATTTATTTTATTGCAAAAGTAGCGCATGAACTTATCAAGTGAAGCTGAGTGAAAGTAACTGTGCTGCTTGTGGTGGCCACCTCGCTTGTGAATATAAAATTAAAGTTTTGGTTTTTTGTCATTTTAGAAAAGTCTGATTAATTTAATTTCTGCGAGGAAACACGCATCTGAATGCTTACAATTAGACAATATCAGAACAAGGATTTAAATAAAAAAAAAACGATTGTCACAGTTCTACAATTATTAAAGTTTAAAATAGGGTTTGATCTAGAGTATTATTCCTTGAGTAGCAATCGCAATTGAAAACACTATAGGCCAGTCAACAAAGCATTAAAAAGGCCGAAATAAAATACAAAACGCTTGAACAAACATTTTGAGGGGGACAATATTTTAAGTTTGCTCCTCTTTTATTGTCCAGGAATTGGCTACCCTTTAAAAAAAATGGCTTGCAAAATTGGCATTACCGGTATGTAATATTCTTGTAAAGAAATAAACGAATTTATTTTACAGTACATGTAATTTATTTTTTTTACTGATAAATTACTTCTAAATGATTTAGTAAATTTTATTTTCAATTTTAATATCTAACGATTTCGATATTTTTTATTCTATCGTGACCAGTAAAACGGAAGCATGTGACAAATGACCACGCTTCACATAAACAAGAAAAAGACGTTTTTGCTTGGCGATAATTATTGTCGTCTCTTAGATTCGATTGTGGTATTAAAGGGATTAATCAATATTACTAGAATGTTAGTTTTTATTGCAAGAATTATTTACTTTTACAGATGATGATATTGAATATGATTGCGTACATTGCACTGTATCTGGATTTGAGAGCTCTAGAAAATTCAATGCATTTTTGAAATTTCCCTGGTGAATAATATTTGTTGTCTGGCGGACTTAAAATGTTGACTTAAGGAAACATAAACGATTTTTTTAATGAATTGCTTCTGCTATTTCTAAGAAAATGTTTATTTGTGCGGCATAGTTATGAAATTTCTTTACATACGAGTATACAAATGAATTTAAACATTCAATTTTAATGAGGAAAAAATTTAGGGTTTGTAAGTTGCTACGCAACCAATGTTTTAGAAATCTCGGCTATTCGAAACGCTTGTTTTGCTAGTATCAAGACTAGTTTTAAAATACATTTTCAATTTAAAAAAATTTTAAATTAAAAGTAGAAAGTCTTCAATAGTTGTGTTACTTTTCCCAGAAAGAAAAATAAATAAACACCTGCACTTGAAGTTAATATTTTTTTAAAAAGTTTTTTGTCAAGTTTGCTGGTGAGGTTAAGTTTTTTTTCTTTCTTAATTTAATTTAGTTTCAAAGTTAAATAATCAACTGGCAATAAAGGTTATTGACGTAACTTTTTGGGAAAAAAATATTTTAATAAAGTTAAATAATTACAAGTGCGCAGACATTTTTTTCACATTGTGATTTAATAAAAACACCGTAACTAAGTTATCTTTTTTTTAAAAAAGAAAGAAAGAAAAAAAAAAGCGTTAGGCTACAGTTCGTTTTTTGGATGTTTGTTTTTTCTTCTCATTTATTTTTTTCTCAAATACAGACTATACAGTATGTATTTACAATGGTTAAGTTCAAACTGAACAATTAAGACAGTGGGCGTATTGCGTTGTCTTCTTATAATACATTAATACTCATCTGTTAATACATTGCTACATTACAATATTTTTATAGGCGATGTATTTAAAGACTAAAAACGCACTTTTTAAATGATTGAATTTGTGATCATTTTTTAGATGCTTTAAACTTTTTACGATACAAGCGTTACGAAAGGGAGGGGGGATGGAGCGAAAAATAAGTACAGTACATAACAAAAACAATAATTTATTATTATTACATGTATTCAGAAAAGGGTTTCCTACGTTGAATTTTTTCTATTACAGAAATTTAATTAGCAAAAGATGTTTTTTTTTTATCGTTTTTAGTTTTTTTTACAATAAAATTATTTTCCACGATATGATTTTAGCGCAGAACTTTATTATTTTTATAAGTGTTATTAATTTATTATCATCTATAGTTGTTTTATTTATTAATTAATGTATTTTATTTAATTGACTAGCCAGTTGTAGCAAGTCATTTAAATCAGTAAAATAATACCGGTAATAATAAAAAAAAAAATAGTCCGATGTATTGTTGCACTATAGTTGCACTGTATAATTATATTATACTTTGATGCTTCAAATTGCGTTTCGTTCGAAAATGACTGAATGACAAAATCCTTCCGGAAGTATCTTTAGTTGAAAGATTTGGTATAGCCCAGTAGCGCTCCGACGCATTCAATATGATTTGAGCGCTTCTTTATAACTCGAGATATTTTGGATGGCTGACATAACGACGTCGTTATCTCAAGTTAGCATCTGAAAATGACCTCTCGTCAAAGTGGGAAAAGAAAATGACGATAGTGATGACGATTATGATTACAGTACTCGTAGCATTTTATGTAATTTTTTCTTTCTTTTCAAAATGGAGAAAGTGAGTTTTTTTTTTGCTCTCCTAAATTCAACACACGCTGATATAAATCCAAGCATCATTTTTCTTACCACGCAATATTTGTTTCGCTTTGCTTCTATTTAATCTGTTTACTTATCTATCCATTTTTGGTATCGTCGGATTTGTGTTCTTTGCGTTCTTTCTTTCTTTTTTTTTTTGCTCTGTTATTGCAAGAAATATATTATGGACCTAAACAACTTCTACTGTTGATGCACTAGCAGATAGTTAAAATGTACGCTTTTTATACGCAAAAATGTTTGAATTTTGATATAAACATCTTTTCGATAAGAACGACAATAAATAAAAAAATAAAAAACCAATGCAAGTACACTATGTAACATTTTCAAGTTGGTAGTCTGTGCCACCTTCTTTGAGTTCATGACTTTATAAATGAGTACCTTTTATTGAAAAAAGCAAAGTCAATCGAAAACAAATGTTCTAATTAACCTTAAATGACCTAAATAAGCCAAAATGTTATGCAGATTTTGCGTTGCTTCAGCAGAGTATGGTAATAATTTCACTTGCCGGATTGTCTATAATATTTTATTTATTCTTTCTTAAAAGACTATTAAAATGGACCAATGGTAACACCGCCTTGAAATAATTTAGCGAAAGTAGTGGGCATTCTTGGGTCACGTGCCAACACTCCACATTGTGGACGACCCTCGTATAACATGTGTCGTGAATACAGTATTTTATTATAATGTTCTTAACAAAGTTTTATTCAAATGAGGGTTTCTTATCAATTTGCATAAAAAATATCGTAAAAAAAGCTTTTTGAATTTTTAATAGTTATTTCAGGCTTTAACATACATGTGTTGCATTTTTAACGTTTGTTGATATTGTTTTTTCATTTGTGTTTTAGTTCCTCCGAAATGGCGGATTGAGCCAGCCGATGTTAGATTAGTTGTGGGTCAATCCATCACATTGAATTGTCTAGCTGACGGGTTCCCAACTCCTGTTACTTCTTGGATGAAAGTAATTGGTAAGTGCACTTTCTTTTCTTTTTATTTACCTCGCCTATTCTTATTTGTTATCTAATTTTTTGACACTAAATTTCTAGAGTTTGCTATGCTCTTTAGTTTAATGCACTAAACTTTGAGCTAAAACATTATGTTTGATGCTTGTAGGTAATTTTATATTATACACATAATGTGTGTGAGGCACTCAGCGTTTTGTAAACATACAATTATACCAAACTTTATGAGAAAGAGCGATGGCTCATAATTTATTTTAGTTTTTTTTTTTTTTTTTGGAAAGGAGTAGGGCGGGTTCATTTCTCTTTGAAAGATGTATTTTTATTCACAATTGTACATTGAACAGTCATCTGTTGTTCATGGTCGATGTCTGTAAAAAGGATTTTATCGGTTGAGTTCTTGTTTACAATGGGAATATATATATATACCGGTACTGTATTTTTCTTTCCAACCGCACTGTTGAAGAAGATCTATTGCTGGCAATAGACATTTATTTTGTTTACTCGTCTCGTATAATTATTTATTTAGCTGTCGGACCATCATTCATTTTTGGGATCAGGTAGAAGTTGAAGCGTATCATTTCACTTCTAAATCTTAAATTTATTGCGGTTGTTTTTAATATGTCAGCTTTTATAATTGTTTAAATTTGCAATAATTCGAGCCACAACTAATATTTTGCTTTCCATTTATTTCTTTTTTAGTTATTGACATATTGTTTTAGTTTTGGTTAGATTTTATTTTTTAATTTAGTTTAATGAAATTCTGTGAACTGGCCGCACTTGTTAAGATAGATACATAATAACATGCGACATAATAATAATAGTTAACATAAACCAAAAGGTTGATGATTAATCAGATCACTTGTAATCGTAGAATAATGATATTCTAGGGGGGGGGGCCCGGTCCTTAAATAGTAGTCAATAGTTCTTTGAACGAAGCTCCGAGACTCAATTGCCCTTTCGCGTCCACTGCGTGGAGTAGGTGTTCACGCTCTTTGTACAGTTGGCGTTTACCTGTCGGACTTCCACTGGGAGTTTATTCTACAAGGAAGGGGGGGGGGGGGGGGGGGGTGGGACGAGTAGGTTAGTAATCGATATGCACAGCGGTGCCTGCATGGTGGCACCCTAGCGATAAAGTGGCGATTCGCTGTGAGTGCCTTCCTTAGTGGCTATCATTTCGCTTTAAACTCTTTGTGCTGTGAGCACCGAAAATCTGGTTACTTTGAAGCTCATTGGCAGCGGAAGGCCAAGTCGCTCATATGCTGGGAACATCCTTTATCCGGGCTTTAGCCACAGAAGTATGCGTTGACTGATGTTGTTACAGAATTTTGGTTTAATGATGGCAAAAAAATAATACTCCCGTTATTTATTTTTTTAGTTGTGTGGTTTTATCTAAAATGGAAATTAAAGAGGTTTTAGCTAAATCTCAAATCATAGATCTGCGCAAATGAAGGTGTTAACGGTTAATTACCGCGGCTAATTATTTAAGCATAATTTAGGGCGTGTTGTTTTAGACTTCTCTCTAAGTTTTATCGTCATTTTACGAGTTATAGGCCTATATATATATATATTTTTTTTATAATATAAAGGTAGTATTTTTTGAGGCCAGTCGTGTTTCATCCTTGTGCTCGTTTGACAAATGCCGAATGGTTGTAAACACGAAGGTGCCAGAGACAGCTTCAAGGGAGTTTGGAGGTAGATGAGCGCAAAGATGGGATCGTAAAATGGTTGCAAATGGGTCTCTGAAGATGAGACGTTGTGAGGAATATTTTTTCCCCCTACAAATAAAAAAAAAATGGATAAGTACAAAAGATGGAGTAAAAAAAAAAAAGAGAAGATATAAGGAATCTCGTATGCTCTATTAACTCATTCATGTTCGTTGTGCCCCGCAGGGACACAAACCATAGAAGACTAAACCAGATGGAAGTAGAAAAGGACAAAAAGAAATAAAAATTGTTAGGCTGGAATTTCGCATGTAGTAGAAATAAGAAAAATATAGGAAGAAAAGAATATCTCTGGTGTGCTCTTCAAAAAGCTTGTTCAACAAAGGAGATGCGCAACGACGATTTAAAAAAATTAAATATGCCGGTGTTAACACGGATGGATATGTTAGGCGGAACTTGTTCGACGGAAATCTAAGTTAGGAAGTCTATGTGCCTCATAATGGATATTGAAAGTTGGGTGTGGTAACTTTAGGCTTGTTTAAGATTAAAGACATTCGCGTACTCCGAGTACCTAATGTCGTTTAGAAAACATCACTATGATTGAACAATATTATAATATTATGTCAGTCAATCATTTTGACTTTATTAATAATTATTATGATCGATAAACTAGAAATTTAAAATTGTTAAATGTTAGAGTGTTACCTGTTTACGATTAGGCCTACTGTACTTTAATTATATTTTTGCAAAACGCAATTTAACTCTGATTTTATCATAACCGCCTTCCTGGGTCTTATGTACAAAATTATTCCATTTTTGCTCAAAGAGATTGATTTAACAAATATTAAAGCAGACATTTAAGTAGAAAGGATTAGTAGATAATAATCGACAATCTACAATTTTCATGTGACACATTAAAAAAAACAAACAATAATGTGCAGGGTAATTATTTAATGCTGTATTAGAATTTAAAGTTTAAACTGGTTGGGCAGACCATTTCTAGTGATCGTATGCAATAAAACTTAACCGTAAAATTTTATTAGTCAAATTTTTGTTAACTCAAAAACCAAATTACCAAATTAAAATGACATCAGACGTTCTCTAAATGGCAACGTTTCCGTAGGTACATTATTAAACAATGAAAAGCCAGCATCTTAACAAACTTACCATAATTAAGTTAGCAATCTTAACCTAACCAAATCAAAATTAGTCAAGTCTAAATAATGTCATTCAATGATCCACATTTTAATGATGTTTATTTGCTGGACCTCCGTTAATGCTCACAACTTGAACTGGGTTTCGTTTGGGTCAGTAGTGCGAGTGAATAGATTAAGCATTATACTTCTTAAAATGTTTTAATTACTGTTTTGTTTGCAAAAAGTTAAGCGTATTCTAACACTACAAGATGAACGCAGTTAAATCTATTCATTCTGAAAATTTTTGATTGTTTAATATTTTTTATTTACCGGTATTTTGGTTGTAGGCAAATAAGTTTTAATTATATGTTTATGTTTTTGTATAAATTTTTTATGAGATTTATTACTTTTTTTTTTATGTGGGACGTTAGGAAGCGTTCCGACTGGACCAAGACAGGAACTTGTAAACGATACACATATTTTGCTATTCATCAACGGTTCTCTTCACATTAGCAATACTCACGGTGATGATGAAGGATACTACTTTTGCCTAACAACCAATGGAATAGGAGCAGGGCTCAACAAGATGATTTATATCAACATTAAATGTAAGCAAGTTTTCTTCACGTTATTTCCTGTTCATCCTAACATTTTCTTGACTTCTATTTTCTGATTTTCTTTTTATTTTTTATTATTACTTTTCACCAAAAACCTTTCTCATTGCTTTTTATTTTTTCTTTTAACGTGTATGTAACCTTCAAGATATCTACATTTTTTTTTCGCTTTCTATCTTTTGTTTATATATCTACCATCTCATCTCTTTCTTTAACAATTTACTCAATTTCACCTCCGCGCAAGATATATCTTGATACTTGGCTCACGTAATCTATTACATTCTTGCCGCGTTCGGTTCTTGATCACCTTTAACTCCCGACTATCCTCACTTCTACTTGGATGGAATGAAGTAAAATGTGCTTTCTTATTATCTTCGTTGTGTTCGGCATCAGTTTGTTTTGGCGGTATCTATCAACACAAAGTTTGTAGATTTCGTTTTTTTTTTTTTGCTTTAAAAAAAAAAAAAAAAAAGAAGTTGGGTTTTTATGTTTCACATTTGTGTTTGCCGCCTTTTGGCTATTAGCTTTGTATTATTTTTTCTGAAGTTAATAATTAATTAATCAATTAATTTATTACTAGCGTGGTTTTTTTTTGCGAATTTGAAATAGATTTTTATGGGATTGACTATAGAAATTGATTTCACATTGAATGTTAGATACGATTCCAGAAAGAGAACGATACAAAATGAAAAGTTTCAAAGCGAAAAACAGTTTGTCATTTGAAACTAATAAAATGGCAACGATACGTTCCGCGCTACTATTTTTCTATAAAACAATTTCAATTTAGTTACCCTCTATAAAAAAAACTGTAGCATTTAGAATGATAATAAGGCATTAACTTGATTAGTTAAAAGTTCTTTATTAACGAGCTAAATAAACTTTATTTGACTTTTTAAGATGATTAATTTGCTTGAATAAATTGAAGTAAAATCCAACTTCCTTATAAATCAAATTAATGAAATAATAAGTAAGCAATAGGTGCACCTTTGCAAAAGTTGAAATCTAGTATTTTTTTTGCCAAACTTTTTAATATAAAATTTTGATCTTTTTGAATTGTACTGTTTTTTTAAAAAAAAAAAAAAAAAAATCTAACGCTGATTTTTTTAAAAAATGAGTAAGCTACAAAATGTGCAATTATAATGCTGCACGTCAAAATAATACTTACCGGTATTATTATTTTTTAATATTAAATTTTGAGCAAATAATTTTTAAAATTAAATTTTGAGCAAATAATTTTTAATATTAAATTTTGAGCAAATAATTTTTAATATTAAATTTTGAGCAAATAATTTTTAATATTATTTTTAATTACGGTATTTTATTTTGCATAAAGAAACGTTTCTTTGTGATTTTCGGCTTGGAAGAAAAAATTATTTTATTTATTTACTTTTACCATCCAACTGAAAGTAGAATTATTATAGCTGGCGCAATATGAAAATCTACAAGTAATTTATTTCATTCAAATATTTTCTTGCATTAGATTTATTTACGTTTTTTTTTTGGCATAGAAAACTTTAATTTTTCTTCATATCGAGAAATTGAAACTGAACTTTTCGTACACGTTTAATAATGTCTTTTTTTAAGCGATTTTTCTTTCTCTTTTTTTCCCCCCCTGCGCACTTACAAATGCTTTCATAAGTTATACAGTATACTTAAATTCTCTACGTAGAAAGTACACGTCTCAAATGATAAACTGTTGAAATCTTCATCCATGCTATAGAGGATCATATTATGAAGCAGTGCATAAATTATCACAGAAGACGTTTTACATAATTTTTTTTTTCTTTTTACGATTTACCGAGAGAACTCGAAAGTTTTTCTATCTATTTTTTTACGTGTTTTGCCGCTAGCAAAAATACTTAAAAAAACGTTATTTATTTATATTTTGGAAATATTTTTCATTTTCTACATTTGTGATTTATTACTTAAGTTAAGAGGTAAATGAATTTTTTTTTTCATTTGAATCAATTAAAGTGGTTGGAATATTGCATTAAATGATATTGAATTTCAAATTTCTTTTTACCGAGAAGTTTCATATTATGTAGGCATTTAAGTTCTATTTTCGTTATTGAAATTTTACATGTCAGTATTGAGTGTGATCGGCAGAAGAACAAAATCTGCTGTCAACGTTTTGTCTTTTACTTTGCCATTTATAAAGCAATCGCAAGAAAAAAAAAAAATATATGGGTAGTCGCGGTAAATGACGTGTCAGTTTTTTTCTTTAATATTTTACCATATTTGATGTTTATACGCATATTGTTTATTTTTCCTTCCCTACATTTTTCTTGCCTGTCACTGAAAGTATTGTTTTCCTACTTTTTTTTCTTCTTACTCGTGATTGTCAATTGACACATGTTTCATCACCACTTCCGGTTTGTCTTATTCATGATCCTGAAAAAGAAAGACAGCGTCATGAAGTGCGTTGGGTTAGTGTGTGAGCGATGGCGAGAGAGAACGATAGATAAACCAAGTGAACGCCATGCCACTGCCGTACCACCACCAACGCTTTTCACTCGATTGATCGTCAAATCAATTCACTTGACTCACTCTGTAAACACGCCTCTCTTTTCTTTCTTTCTTTTATACACTTTTTTATATTTGATTTTCTGCTTCCCACCTCATTCTTACAACTTTTCAAATTCTTTGCATTCAGGCAATCTTTTTCTAGTAATGTTGCCTCTGATGGTAAACCCTTTTTGCCAGAACTCACTCGCTTTATAAAACACAGACTTGTGTTTTTGACAATACATTTACAGTATATAATATATCTTTTTATTTTTTACTGTGAAAGCATTAATTTAGATTATTTAGCACACACATACTAGTCAATGTATGCAAAAGTCAGTAGGCTATAATTATTGTACAGTATTGTATTGATTTAATTTTATTGATTTTATTAATTTAATTATTTATAATGAGGGTAGCATTAATAAGTCTTCTGCAGTGGAAAATAAAAATAAGTGTACTTTCCATCGTATTTACATAATTACTAAAAGGTTTCTCTTTTATGGTAGGCTACATGTAGATAGATTTTACTCTAGTTATTATAAGCAGCATTAAAATTAACATCTAAAATAAAAATAAGCGGATTATCTGTGTTTCTTCATTGATTACATTGTTTGAATAGCGCTTTATATTTAGATTTTAAAATTGTCTCGTGCTTTTTAATTTAGTAAAAATGAATAAAACAATGCGTGCAGCGTGCGCAATTATTATTTAGTACGTGGCATTGTGTGTTGAGTATTATAATAGCTTCTTGAATGTTAAGTCTAGGATTTGTCGAGTCTTCTCGCTTTACTACAAGGTGAAGTGGGTATTTATTTGATCAAATATGAAGTCTACCAAATCGAATTTTTCCCTTGCACTTTTCAGCTTTTCAAATTGAATATTTTATCTTTATCTTTCTCCAACCCATCAGCGTTATTGTACATAGGTCTTTTCAGTGCTGCGGGGGGAAACGACAAAATTCTGCATTTTATGTTGACGTATTTTTTTTTTTTTGTTTAGCCCCGGCAAAATTTGACGTCCATTATAGACAAGAAACGACAAGAAAAGGCAAAGAAGTTAGCCTTGTTTGTCAAGCCAGCGGAGAACCACCACTATATTTTACTTGGAACAAAGACGATCGAGAAGCGGAACTACTAATGCCTCTCAGGTAGGTTGGAATTGAAATTGCATTTTTGCGGAATTGAATTCCAGTTATTACATTTTTGATTATTAATTTTGTTTGAAGCTGACATGCATTTTTTTCCTTCCTTTATTTTTTTCTACCAATCACTTTTTTATTCGACGCTTTTTTTTTTTGCTTTTTTTTTTTTTTCCTTGCAAATTGCTCTGAAAATATTTTTTAATTTTGAAAATAAAATCGCGCCATTTATTCTTAAACGGCAATAGCCCACAACTTACATGTAACTAAATATTTATTATAATTATTCTATTTTTAGATATAAAATTGACAACAAGAAAATGAATGTCGGCGGGGTATCCATTCTGAGGATTGAATCGGCTCATCGAGAAGACAGCGGAGTTTTTCAATGTAATGTTAGAAATAATTACGGCCACGATAGTGTCACCATCCATTTACTAGTGCTAGGTTAGTAATCTATGCAGATGCAATTTTTATTTATTATGTACGAAAAGTAATTCTATTTTTCCAAAATAAAAAGAGCCGCCGGATGTTCCGCTTCATGTTAAAGTGGTGGACTACGGAAGTCGTAAAGTCAAATTGTCTTGGTCACAACCTTTCGACGGAAATAGTCCTGTTCTGAAGTATAGAGTGGAAGGAAAGCTTTCTTCCGGTAAGCACTTAAAATTTTTTTTTTTTTACTTTAAAAAACATTCTTGACTAAAATTAAGGCTTCTATTTCACGTGAAATTTTTAAATATTATATTAAAATTAACGTTTCTAAATAATTAGTTGAGTTAAATGCGCGCATTATTGTTGAAAGACAACAATAAAATATTAAAAAAAAATTGTTTATAAATGATTCGATTAGCGAATACATTTTCCATACGTAATTTTGACTTAATATAGAGTGCAGTGTATAGTAATGTATACGCTTCATGTAATGATGTAGTTGCGCATTTTAATATTATCATGCAAGAAAATAAGCTTCATTTCACAAAAAGGTTGGCGTATCTTTCGAATTTGTTTGAAAGTTATAAATTACTTTTACGAGGGAAATTAGCCAAGTTTATTTTTTATTCATGAGACTCTGAACTTGGACTCTTAAATTTGAGTACGCTACGAAGAGAATTGAGGCTACGGTTGTGATGGAAAAAGTAAAAAAAAAAAATTTAATCGCGTAAAAAGAAATTTCTTTTTTCTTTTTTTTTTTTTGCACGAGCACGACTTTCATAAATCAAGCTCGAATCTTGGTATTTACTTCTCTTTTCCACATGTTCACACGAGGAGGGTGGATGAGCAAGCTATAGTCGGGGTTGTGGCACTCTTCGCCAAGTCTGCAAGAGAGAGAGATCGATAAAGTTTTAGGAAATGCACGGCGTTATTTTTGAAAATACAATCGGTTTAATGGCATAGAACGTTAAACGTCTGAAACAACATGGCAAAACCATTTAAGCAAACGCTTATGTGGTTTTCTTCCGATTCTTCTTAATTCGGTACAACTCCGCGTCTTTTTAATTTGATCGATTTCGTAATTAAGTCGTCGAATCTTCGCCCATTCACTCTACGCACAAAGAAAGAGAAGTTATTTTGGTGGTACTTTTGGCGTGCGATGGCGCCGAGATCGTATTTTAATATTTAATTTGGAGAAGGGAAAAAACAAACTGTTTCTTTTTACTAGTCGAAAAAAAATAGCGCGCCCGGAATTAACAGGTTTTTTTTTTTTGTTTTTTTTTTTCTGTTTTGAAGAAAATAGAGTGGACTTGCACGTAGACCAACTGTTGTCACAGTCTGGATTTAGATGCATGATCGAAATTTATAAACAAATAAGTGAATCTAATTTGAAGTCGAAAATTGCTTTTTATAAAAAGCTTAACCAACCATTCTTTAACACCGCGCCAAACTTTAATAAAGTAAAAAAAAAATCGATATGGAAAATACAGTCGTTTTTGGTACATTAAACAAAATCGATTCCGACGTATTATTATTATTTTTGTATATAAAATGAAAAATATGAAGAGAACAAAGAAAGCGAGAGAATTCATTAAAATTCTTTACTTTTAATGAAAAAGGGGAGCTAGGATGTTCATTTAGCGAATATTAAAAGAATTAATGGATAGAAAATATTCGCTTGCTAGATTTAAATTCTTAATATGATTGAATGTTTACCTTCTGTATTGTTCGAGTTTGCTGATTCAAAAAAAAAAATGCTGCTTGATTAAACACTAGGCGAGGAAAGCTTTAAATGAAGGGAAAATATTTTTATTTAGTAGTAGGAACTGTATTTAGATCAATTGTAAGAGATTTTGACGAGTCTTGTTAACGGAAACTTTTAATGTCTCAAAATTAACGTCATATCGAAAAGATACGTTAGCTTATACCGAGTGACTTTGCCGTTTTATTATGCTATTACAACGCTTTCCAAAGTCTTAATATTGCGTTCTGTTAACATTGAGTGCACAAAGATCCTTTTGTTTGCGCAAAAGTGTGTAGCCGACGCGAAATTACCGCACATACCGCGACTGTATTGTGCAGTATAATAATGTAAGCCGATTTTGAAATTGCCGCACACCCGTTCATATTTACAATGCATATATCGTTTATTTGGTCGTAAATATCGACTGCGCTTGCTTCAAATGGGATGCAGTTTTTATCATTTTGATCGAGGAAAGTTGTTTCGTTTGGTTATTAAGTTAACTGGCGCATGCGAAAGATAGAACTTACCATTTCACTAGACTATACAACATAATACGGGTAGCTTCAAAGTGTGTAGTATTGACTATGAAATTTCTTACTATTTTTTTTGTCAATAATTTTAAAATTTTTTTTTTTATTTTTGGATTTTATTTTGAGTACGGTAATTATTGCGTTCTTGTTGGAAATTTTTGTTTGTCTAAACTTTCAATATAACACGAACATTTATATACGCTTTTGTGAATGTTTTTCATTAATTTAAAACGCATAGCGATCATATGTATTTGAAAAACCTAAGCAAAAAGACATTTTTTTTGAAAATACTACATTTCCTTAATTTGTTTGATGGAAATGCGTGAATAGGAAGTTGCGGTGAAATTGTACTCGAATCCTGAGTGTTTCACCCTCGTGAGATTGACCTCAGCTGCCGTCGTTTCGTTTAGCCAAACTAAAAGTATTTGCAGTTTCAAATGAATGTATCTAATTTTCAAAGTGTTTCTCACTTTGTTCGCAATTTTTTTTTTGTATGTTGTTTTATTGGAAATCAATGACCGCGTTGTTGCCTACGCGGGAATTTGTAGAAGTGAGAGGAGTAAGATGATGGGGGTTGCAAATGTCTTTTTTTTTTTTTAGCTTTCATACTTTAGTTAAATGTATTTTATGCTAGTAAAACTTTTTTTTGGATGTTGCCAAGAACAATATGCTTGATTCGGTTTTTTTTTTCTTGATTCTATATTTTACACTGATAATATTCTCATTCTTTTTTTTTTTTATTTTCCTCGATTTTTTTATGCATATTGCACAATGTGATACTCTTGCCTTGTTCCGAACATTCACAGATCAGAAAGTCAGTTGCTAGCGTTGTTCCCAACTGAATAGAACTACAGCAGCCGTATAATAAAAAGTAAGATGGGAGAAAGAAGAAGAAAAAAAAAAAAAAAAAAAACATGAAAGAAACACATTGTTGGGGGGTTGAGTATTTTTTATATTCACCCAGTCGCAACTATATACAGTGTATATGTAGTGCGTATACTGCTTTGTCACTTTGTTTGCCAGCAATTTGCTCCAAAGAATTCTATTTTCTGGTATTTATTGCTTCTCGTTATTCTCTTTCTCTAATCTAATCGATTTTAATTTCTTATTTCTAATTCCGGAAGCGACAACTATTTTGGCACGAAATTTATACATTTTTTGTCTGGGAATTTTTTTTTTATACCGGTATAGATGTGTTTTTTTTTCTTGATACTAAAGTTAATTATCCGGGAAAATTGTTCGTGCTTATTACATTTAAGCGCTTACAAGGAAAAGAGGTTTTTTCATAGATTGGACACATATGAATTATCCTAGCTATATTTTGTACGAACCGTAGTGTATTAATATAGCACCGTGCGGAACTAAAGAATATGATAAAATTTACGAACTTCTTAATAATTAACACGCAAAGTTTGGAGAGAATACTGTATTATGGTACAGTATTTTTAATGAAAGATAAAATTGAAGTACAAATTGGCAACTTTTCATCAATTATTCTTTAATTTTAGTATTATCACGTTTTATATTATTTCGAAGAATCGCATATTTTCAAGAAAATAATAATTTGTTTATTTCTTTTTTCTACCGTATTTGATATAAGAAAATTTTTATTCGTTTGTAATTATAACGAAAGCAATCTTATTTTTTGCATTGATAAATTTTAGTCACGATTATTATAGAAGTCGATTATCAAGATAAATGACTTTGTACAATTATTATTACATTTTCTTTGTGAAACCCAAAATTAGAATTATGATAGTAATTGCCTTATCACCGGAAAGATATAAAATCGACGTATTTCCAGTTTTTTCCTCTTTTGTTTTACTGTAGTAGTTCGTTTAGTTAGTTTTTAAATTAACGAAAATTGCGTTTTATTTTTATTGGTGACAAGTACCTGACAAGTTAAATGCTTTATTCATTATACTCGTATAAATGGAGAAAAAATATTATATTTATTTAAATTCTATGGATGATTTAATTCGGTTTATAAAGACTAGTTAATGAAGATTGGCATTTACAGAGTTGAAAGAAAAGCTAAAGTTGATAAATTTTTGTCAAGAATAAATCATTTACATCCAATCAAATTAATTTTTGTATTACAAATTAGTTTATTTTTTTTTTTATAAAAATGTTGCATACGGTATAAAATTTATAAATATTTGCCGTTGTCATCGAGTAAAATATAACGTAAACGATATAAGAGATGATTAACATAAATTCTCAAACTGTTTTAATTATTTTTTTCTTTCAATTATTCAACTAAAATATTCGTTTTGTTCATTATACATTTTAATTAATTTTCAATGATTTGAAAAATGTTTTAAGAAATCAATTATTTAAGCAATTGAGGAATTTATTAGTTGTTGGTGCAAAGAAAAAGCGTTGAAAGAGCAGCAGTAAAGTGTTTTTTAAGATAAGAAAGCTTCTCCAGCAAATTCCAATTTTTTCTTGTGGAATGATTGAGGAAAAAAAACTGTTTATTAGTAACTCGCATGTAGGCCTACCCATACTTGACTAGGTTTTCCTCCCAAATGTAGATTAGTCATTTTTTGGAAGTAAAAAAAAAAAGTTAAGCAATGCATCGTTTATCATCATTATTTAGGAACACAGATCCGCTATTAGCATAGAAAAATCCATATAGCCTACTGTATATATTTTTTTATTATCGTTAATGGCTTTTTCTGCTCAGGTATCAGCGAGTATTTCTTCGCGAAACATAATCATGTTTATTTAGGAATTTACGTGCATTACGCTAAGATGATTTTTGAAATTTTGAATCGACGGTTTATTTTATTTATGCTGTTCTGCGCGAGAATGAAAATATTTGGCATCGGGAAGATATGGGGGAAAAACTGAACTTTGCATTAGTTTTATTTTTTGTATAATACCTACGCATATTTTTTTTTACAACAAAGCATGTTTGATAAACGTAAACACGAAACTCATTAATTCAATTTTTTTAAAAAAGTTAAATTATATTTTTCTTTAGATTTTTTTACAACTACATGTAGAAATTATTCTATTTCTAACAAAACAAAACTTTTAATTTGAATTTTTTTAAAGTTAAAATAAATTTACAGTACAGTATTTATATAAAACGTCTATTAACATTACCGGTTACTATAATGTATTTTTTTTAATGATTTTGGAGCAAGAGAAGTGTAAAGATTGTCTCAAGTTTTGTATTTTCTGATTCTAAAATTGTGTAGGAGAGATGAAAAACCAAGTCTCATACAAGTACATCTGTACAATAATGGGTATCGGTAATAAGGTAATTCAAACGTTATTTTAACTGATGCCTCGTTTAACTGCATCGACAACTACAGGTATTTCGTCGTCTTTCTGAACCTTTATAGCGCATTATGAGAAAAAAAAAACCTTTAAAAGGGTTGTCTCTCTTTAATATAGCTCATTCTTCCACCTAAATCATTTACATGTACCGGTACTTGAGAGATCGAAGATCATTATCTAATTTACATAAAAGCGTTTGCATAACCGCCTTCTGCGATACCACGAGTAAACTTCCGTTTCATAGATTTAAGTGCACTTTTTATTGGAAACTAAAGCGATTTAATAATATCCTCTTTAGCGCGAGGGATGTTGCGTTTGTCTTTATACCAGTCGTCCAGTTCCAAAGCAATATAGGTCCTCCAATTAAACTTTTGATAATTCAATATTAAAAGTCATTAGTTAACTTTTGTGTAAACTGCAAAACATCATTATCACACAGTTGTTGTTTTAAAAAATTAACTTGAACATGGTAATTATTGTAGCACATGTACTAAGTTAGTAACGAAGAATAATTAGTGATTCAAAACCGTCGTTGTCATTTAGATGCATACAAAACAAATTCTTTTGCAATTAGCGAATTAAACGTGATAAAAAATGATTTAAACGTTTTAAAAAATAATTTTTAATTTTTTTTTTCCTTAGCCGAATGGTCGGATTCAATGCTACTTCTTTCTACTCCGACGGCATCGGTAACCGCTGCCGAAGTCGAAGGTCTTTTGCCGGCTACTAAGTACACTTTCCGCTTGCTAGCTGAGAATGAAGTTGGCGTTGGATTGCCCTCGGAATCGGTCAGCGTGGTCACGGAAGATGAAGGTAAACATAATCCTTATAAATAATTTGTCACGCACTATCCATAGCAATACATATTTCTCGATCCAACCGCA
Organism: Polydesmus complanatus; assembly: GCA_034692225.1. Taxonomy (NCBI): domain Eukaryota; kingdom Metazoa; phylum Arthropoda; class Diplopoda; order Polydesmida; family Polydesmidae; genus Polydesmus; species Polydesmus complanatus. The sequence continues at coordinate 15,436 of JAQGAZ010001172.1, read as the reverse complement.
TGATTGTTTTCTCAGCTTTTCTGCGTTGAAGTAACCTACTCCTGTCTGAGCGCATTAAGACGCCTGGGTGCCATACATAATATCGGTAGTGTACGTTTTTTTTTTTACACATACAAAGACATTCCCCATTGAATCATTCATTGATCGACTAAATTTTTCTTTTTAAGGGGGGGGTTTGGTTATAATTTATTGCCTTTGGGTTTTATTGTTCAGCGATATCTCGTCTATTTTCTTTTCATATATCTAACGATTGTAAATCACCGCCTACTTCAACTTTCGGCTTTAACGTTGCTCGCGTTTGCACTTTTAAAAGATTATAGACAAAGTTATCCGTTCGGTAAACTGACCTACTTGCTACTGTTTTTCCTTCAATTTTTTTTTTTTTTTTTTTCATCTATTTTCATCCTCTTTATTTTCTTTTTCTCTTCCTGAACACTTTCACGTAAATAATCCAAGTCATACAAGAGCCCAATACTAAAGCACTAAAACAGCAAAATGTACATTACAAGACGGCAATCGTAGGTGTTGTTTTTTTTTTCTCCTTTCGATTTTTTCGTGTTAGGCGCTTTATATTTTGTGTCGGTGATGGGAGAAACGGTATTAAATGGCAGAGGAAAAGGTGAATTTGATTTAAAGGGAAAAGAACTAGTTATGACTAGAAAAGCTGGAAAAAAATCTTAAGAGCTACATTTACAAGTATATACTGCACGTCGATCAATATGAGCAAAGTTGAAGTCTTAAATCTCTGCCTCAGTCACTTTGATAGATGGGTGAAACGAATAGAGAAATTCGGTCAGGAACGATTTGCGTCAAAGAGCGTAAATTCGGACAAAGATGGAGATGGTGGGGCACTCTCCTCGCTTGCTTTCTTTCGTCTATCACTAGCCTCGCGTACAATAGAACAATCGATCGATATAAATCATTCATTTTGATAACAATTTTTATCCCATTTGAAACTGTAAAACGCCAACTTTATTTTTCTATATTGAGTAGCAAGTTTGTTCTTTGCGTCAAAAATGTATAGCGGTACGAGTAGAAAACTACTTTCGCTCATCCGGAGACACGTACTAAACGGGGGGAAAATATATATATATTATACTGTACTGTATATATAAAAATCCATATTTTAATCTAAAAATCTGAAAATTGAAATCCGAAAAAGTGTGTAAACCTTGCATTTTTAACATTAATGCTGGTAACGCTTATGTGGTTTTTAAAAAGTTGGTGTTTTAATTTGAAAATACTTCATCGATTTTATTTTCTTTTATCAAAATTTATTGATTGTTATTTTTTTTTTTTATTGTTTTAGCTCCGAGTGCTCCTCCGCAGGATGTTCACGTACGAGCAATCGATTCGGAAACATTACGGATTACGTGGAAGGTGAGTTCTACAAAAAAAATAAAATTTGATTGACAGGTGGCTTATTATAGTTTGATATTATGTATAAAATTGTAGCCTCCACCTCACAGTGCTTGGAACGGCGAATTATTGGGTTATAATGTGGGATTTCGTCCGGCAGATTCTAACAACAAACCATACTTGTATAATACGTTGGAATTGAATGCTAAGAGGGACGCTGGACTCACAACTGATCTCAAAGGACTAAATAAGTACACTAAATATGGAATAGTAATTCGTGCCTTCAATCGCGTTGGATTGGGACCTCTATCAAACGAGATTCTTGAATTAACAGCGGAAGATGGTGAGTTTAGACAAATTAATTAATTTTATAAGGTATTTTAATTTTTAAAAACTGGGCTCAAATAGAATGTCGTAATTGAATCATCTAAAGTTAAATTCATTAAAAGTTGGATTTTTTCAGTGCTTTGTCTTTTGGCACTAAAAAATTAGGGTTCCTGTAAGTCATGATCAAAAATAATTATTTTATTTAAAAAAAAAAAATAGTTATACGGTATATATTCGGACGGTATATACAGTTGCTCCTTATCCAGCCTGCTAATTTGAATCAGCTGGTCAATATTTAAATTTCATGAATTAAGCTTCCTTATTGCATTTTCTAATAAATTATTTTAACATGTAGCAGTAATTAAATATGAAAATTGATTTTTTGGGCGAGATAAAAGTTTGGCAATTACTACACCGAAAAATATTATGGAGAATGTGTCGCCACCGAACATCAGAAAAATCATGGGAAATGTAAATACGTACAGTAGCCTATGTTGTATACTATACATATTACGAGTACATGTTCTGTAGATTCAGTTGCGCACCAATTAATTGCCTAATTTTAATTAAAATATTTTTGATGTAATTAAAAAAACAAAATGGAAAATTTTGACTCTTTACTTTAAGTGTTAAATTGAGTTAAGTTATTAACAAAACGAGAAGATATTAAAAACAATTTCTGGTTTGGTTAAAACAGTGGCAATTTTGAAGTGTTGTGAATAGCGTTGAACATGCAGTGGTTGGCATTTTATTAGTTGCTCACGAGTCAAGCGCCCGAACAATCAAACTTTTTATATTTGTCTTTATTTATTTCTTTTACTTATTTTTGTTCTTTTAATGGAACGTAATAAATGCCAACGATAATTGGTTTTTGGACAAGAGAGGTTGATGGACAGTGGTGGCTGAACAAATGTTTAGACTTTGAGGATGGAGTACTATATTAAATGCGCGGTTACTTATAGCAACGTATTTCTACCACCACTTCTTAGCTACTTTTGCTGTTATGCCTTGAATCCGAGAAAGAGAAAAACGCTGCGCAAAATCTATCGTGGCGATGCTCTACCGCCTACGAACAGTACCCCGGAACTTGTAATACCGGTAGGCAATGTTTAGTAAGAATGAAAAGTGGTGTTTGACAGGCAGTTGTTAATTACATTGCATCGACTACTTCTGCCTCCACCAAGGCTTTTGCATTTTTACAATGGCATTTTTGTCAAATGTTTTTTTTTTTTTCTTTTTAACCCACGTAGCCTACTGCAGTTTGATTTAGTGTTCATTATTTAGCGTTCTTTTAAACATTGAGTGGAATTTTGTTAAAGTGGGAATTGCTATCTAGAAATTAAAATGTGTTATTGCCGTTAGCTGTACAACTAGACGCAATGTTAATTAAGCAACGCCTGCATTGCGAAATGTCTTCGGATTTAATTAATGAAACGCCCAAAATCCCCTATGTTATTCTGTCTACAAATGAGAAGGTGTCTTGACTCCTGGAAATTGAATGAATACACAGTGGAGAGCCGAGATAATTACCGATTACGTATAATTAATAGTCGGATATAGTTGATGGTTGGACTGATTTTATCACGGTCGTATTATCGATATCAACTGTCAGTCTCACAACATCATTCACATGCGGACGAGTTTTTGCATAAGATATTATCTGACATTTAAGAAAAGGCTTAGCCTAATTGGCGAATTTAATGCAAGTTTCAAGAATCTTATTATGCTTTTAGAGTCAAAATTTTTGAATTTAACAGAATGCCTATACTAAAAATATTTTTTTATAACGAACGTTTTTTAATGATTTTACCTTAATATGCTAACGACTGCTTTAAAATTTATTTAAAGGTGTTTGTTAAAGAATTTAACTAATTATTTTTTTTGTATACTCGTACATGTATATAGTAGAACTCGGCTATAACGGCATTGAATGAACCGAGTATTTTATATCTGTATAAACTACAATCCGTACATTCTAAACCCAAGTTCAACATGTACTGTATATACATGTATACAGCATTTAAATGTAAATTTAGAGTATAACCGGTTTTATCATATCAAAACCGTATTTAATGTATTCATTGCATGCGCCAGTTAATTTAGACTGCGCGTACATTTAAAAGTTTTTATCTTTAATTTGTTTTACTTTCCGGTGCAGTGTGATTTAAATTTGATTATTAAATTTTATTTTTCAAATTACGAACTGGCCTTTAGAGTTTAAGCACGTAAAATTCACGCTAAGCTGTTGAATAAATAACTAATTTTATTATTTTTTTTTATAGCTTAATTTGAATCGATAACGTTACCGGTAGCACGCGTTTCCTGTATTTAGTTAAATTGAGCAAGTACTCGTATTTAAACGAAAAAAGAAAAAAAATTCCGATCTAAATTTCATTTCAAAATGAATCATAAATTTACGAAGTCTTTCGTATTTGAATCGAAATAGGCGAAAAATCTCCTTACATTATATAGTACGCTTCCAATATACTTTAAATCGGTTTGAAACCGCGGAATAATAAAAATATAAATATGAAAAAATAAAATTGGTATTCATATTTTATGTTTTTGCATCGTTTTCTTCGGAAAAACATTTGCAAGTCTCAATTATGTGTCAAAAGCGTTTGTGTTTTTATTCGTAACTTGTATTTTCAACTTCACAAAATGTGTTTTGTAGTGGTGGAGTTTCCGCCCTGGCAGATGATGAATTTGTGTGGATTTACATGAGCCAGGAGAAAGGGGAGGAAGGGAGTAGGGAGACAAATGTTCGCATTTTCTTCGGTTATTTGTTACACAGTAATACAAATCCATATAAACGGTGTTTTTCTTCTCCCCGAGAGATTTGGATGAGAAGTGGCGCTCTTCTAAACAATGGGAAAAGGAAAAAAAAAAAATAAATAAGAGAGATGATATGTACACGTGATGATGAAGGGTCGGGGGAAAAAAACCTAGATGAATGATTGTCTAAAGGGGATTGTCTTAGTATGTGTTCGCGCTTCAATTGCATTCAACACTTGTTAGAAGCTTATGCTGTGTATAATATTGATAGATGTAAAATAACTGCAAAAAAATTACTGGGATACTTTTTTTTTAACTCCCAACTTCCACTTTAATCGCTTTTCACTTTTTTTCCTCATTATTATTCCGATAACCACTCAATTGGAGAATCATTCATCTTTTTTTTTTCCTCTTAAGTTCCAAATAAAAATAAACAACGGGGGTTGATTTTGATGCTACTCAAAATATAGTTCACAAAAGAATTGATTTGTCACGTAATTTTTGCATTTTTTCGTGTTCTTTTTATTTTCTAAATCAGGTTTTTTGTAACGAGTGAAACAAAAGAGAAACTGTAGTGTTTTTTGCTGTCACATTTCTCTTGTAATTAAGAAATTATAACGAACTTTTATGTGTAAAAGGATTTGTAACTTTTTAAGATTATCTGCAATAATAACTATTGATTTGTTTGTTAAAATATGAATTAACGGAAAGATACAACTTTTTTTTCTAAAATAATACAGTAGTATATTAATGATAAAATATAAATTTAAAATATTTTGAAGTTTATTGTGTATAATATCTTCTAAAATAATTCTACATTAGGGCTTTAGCGTATTTGTTTTACACTTGCTGAAAAAATAATTATCAAAAGTTTTAGATTTATTTATTTTAATTTGTAGGCCAATAGTAGGTCTACCTTTATGTTTGGTTTTGCTAATTTTATACATTGCATTTGATGTGTGATTTTATTACATTTTTATATCAACAATAATAAAATGGAACGTTCAGGACTTGTAGATAATGTTTCAAGAAAATGTTGTTGAAATAATTTGAAAATGATTGTCGGTTATTTGTGGTCTAATGTCGGTATAATGTTTTAAGTGTAAAAGTTCTTGTATGGATAATGGAGAACATTCACTAACAAGAGAATCATTAAAAATAATACTGTATATACACTGGCACATGGAAATTTTGTATTTATTACAAAAGTTCAAAATAATGTTTGCATTTGAATGAGAGGGCTCCCTACTCTTAGTGGAAGCGTGCACATTTGGTCGGCTAAAACCTTTAAATGCTGATCACAGTTGAACAAATACGGTAGCGACCTATTATTTGGATTTTTCAATATTAAGGCAACAAAAAAGAGTTGTAAGGCTAAGATAGTAATAAAGCTTTGGGTTAAAGGCGGATCCGCTAGATCCTTCAAAAACCTAAAATTGTATCAACAATCAGAAAATGGTGAACGGTCAGCGCTTAACTGGTTTCACCTAATTGTTAATAAGGGGGACTTTTCCTTGACCAGTAACTTCCTATAATACTTTGTGCAGTAGATGCATTGATTTGAACATTTGTAATAAATTCAAAGTTATAATTATTAAAACAGTCGCACTACTTTTCACACTCATAAGCTCACTTTTCATGTGATCATGTGTTTTTTTTTTTTTAAATTTTAATTATAAAAACTATGAATTTTTTTTCTTTCTAGTTCCGACGGATCCTCCTGAGTCTTTGGAATGTAGCGCCATCACATCAGAAAGTCTACAAGTTTCATGGAAAGCGCCAACTTTATCATCCATCAACGGCATTCTTCTAGGCTACAAAATCGTGTATCGCTTGGCTCAAGACTATCACGGTAACTTATTAATAACAGTATAATTACAGTAATTAAATTAATTAATTAGAAATAAAGTCAGTTATTGTTGTCGGTTAAGTTTTAAGGTATTAAAATTCTTTAGCTACACAAATATGTAATTATATTCTAGATTCGCCTAGAAAGAAAATTACCCAACTATATCTAATCTAATTAGTTCTAAAGTTGTCGCTACATATTATGTAAAATCGAAGCTAAACGACGTGACTTTTCTCATTTTTTTTTTTTTTTTGCTTTATAGGCGACGCCGAAGAGTTAGAAACAAAGATTACTTCCTCGCTAAGAACGAGTTTGCACGGGTTGAAAAAGTTTTCCAATTATTCGGTTCAAGTGCTAGCTTTCACTCGAATTGGAGACGGTGTTAAAAGTGATCCTGTCTATTGCACGACGTTGGAAGATGGTAAGACCGCATTTTATTATTTTTTTCTCCGTGAACCTCTTCTCATCTTTCCGAACATTAATATATTTCTTCCCAATTCATTATGTTCATTCTGTCTTCAAATATTTAAAGTTAATCGAGTGGTCTTTTTCTAACTGTTCGAGAAGATGCTATACTTACGGGAGCTGGAAATCCCATTCGCGGCGTATCATTTTAAGTTGGAGGTTTATAGGCTGTTTTATGCGCGAGACATTCTTCATTGCACGTAGTAAAGTCCACATCTCTATTCATCAAGGTTTTTCCATCTGAAATTTTTACAAAACGACGATGACGCCGGCTCTCTCTAAAGATTCAATTATAATATGTATGCCGCTTTAAAAACGATTTTTGCCTCCTTCTTCTCTTCTCCTTTCACCCACCCATCCTCTGCCGAAGGACAACCGCTCAATGTAAATGCTCCCTTTACGAATTATTCCGAATGGCTGAACCACTTCAGAGAAATTTAATTGAGAATTCTTGGTGTGGAATTGATGGCTGTCATTTACATTAAAGGGCTAAACTATGTAATCTATCCGGGTTTTAATATGAGGACAAGAAATGAAAAAATATCCCTAATTAATATTTCGCTATACTAATTTCTCACCTGAGTTGAAGATGTGGAAAATGTTTGTGATGAGAATAATACCGGTAGTAGAGATTTGTTTATTCCGTCATCGGAATTGCAAATCGGAAGAAGAATTTATTATTTAATTTTTTTTTTTTTTTTTGCTTTTTTTTAAATTTATTGCTACTTGAAGAAATTGCATACTGCGCAAGCGAATTTGTGGTGATACCGCTTTTGTTGAATTCTATTATATTCATTTAGCAATCTTCCTCGACTCTCTTAATTATTCTACGCTTCCGATATTATTAGATGCATCATCATCGTACCAGCTATCGTTATTTTTATAAGTTGCAATTTCACAGTTCGTTTGTCTTGCTTCCCTTTTGTATTTTGCGGATTATTGTTGTCGGCGAAGAAGAAAAAAAAATGAATGTAGCTAGGCAAAGGTAGATAAGATGCCAGAAAAGCTTGTCATATCATGCTACATTTTTATTTCGCTTTCCTTTTAATATTTTGGTAAATAAATTTTTAAAACTTAAAGACCAAAAGTTAAACTTAAGAATTTTTTTTTACCAATAATAACCTTATTAATTACATTTTATTAAGGTGATAAAATGCACCGTACTTAATTAAGATTATTCTTAATAAATAAATTTAATTAAGAGTAATGGTTTTTTAGGATCAAAACATTGATTTTAGACTGTTTCTTTATGCACTTATTCGTAATGTTTGTTTTTTTTTATTTTTATACGAATGGTTTTATGTTTTCTTTTACATTAATTTAATGACACCTCTTTATTTCTAAAGTTTTTATTTTATTTTGATTAACACTAACACGAGAGATTTTCTTGCTGTTTTTTTATAGCGTTAAATCCCTATTTCATGTTCTAAAATTTAACAACCGGTATTCTATTCGTAAATCCATGTAATGAAAAATGCATCAAGTTATAAGCTTAGTTTTTATAGCTTCAACAACCTCCTCAGCTTGTTTTTATTAAACAATTTGAGAAACATTCTTTAGATTTATTGAATGCTTGATTACAATCTTTGATATTCATAACGTGCTGGGATGTAGGCAGTATGCATGAGACTCATAAATCGCTTTTTATTCGGTGTAATTAAGATATTGATTTTTTTATACGAATGTCGCGTTACCGGTTTCCGAGGTAAAATTGAGATTACTATTCGATAAAATAGACCTGAGAAAATTTTCACTTTTTCTCTGGATTGTAATTGAATTTCGTCATCACTTATCTGTAATAACAATTTTTTTTATTAATTGTCGTCTGGAGACACTGAGGAAGTTTTAAATTACGAGTATTATTATTATTGCCTTATATAGCAGAGCCGCAGCAAACTTATTATTTTTTTTGAAAAACTATTTTTGTCAATGGTTATATTTATGCGGTTATATTAAACGAACAAAATAGTAGTAGCCTACTGTATTATATGATAATGAGTCGCCCATTTGGAATTGAGATAATTAACATTAAATTTTATTGTAAATTGCACAATTAACATCCTCCAGGCCTACTGTACATACTGTATGGTTTTTAAAAAACTGATTCATTTAACAATAGAATGGGATTATAAGATATTTAATCAAATTTATTGTGAAAAAAAAAATTGTAATTGAACAACTTCAGAAATGAAATATTTTATTAGAAATAAATCAATGATTACGAGCAATTCCATGCAATATTATCGCCATAATTATGGATATGGTTTTTTTGTAGCACTAAAATAATTAAAGTTATTATATTAGAGTTCTGGGGCTTTCTCCACCGTCCCAATGTGACAATAATATCAGATTACATTTAAAAAAGAAAAAGGAACTTATTGTCACGTGAATGTAGTTGAACTTTTGTTTCGTTTTTGAACGAAATCAGTTGCGCTACTATGTGATCATGTTACCAGATAGTTGAAAATTCAATAAATTAATTAACGTAGTACATTATAATCTTTTCTATATTACCGGTATTTTTGTCTTCAAATTACAGTACTGTATACAGTACACGTATAATTATTCAGGTTTATCGCAGGTTTTTCGTGCCGGTATTATATTTTTTGAAATAATTTCTGTAAGTTGTTACTGGAATTCAATTTCTAGTTGAATTTAGTTTATAATCTAGATTATGGTCTATTTTTCTTCTTAGACGTAAGTCTTTTTTGTAATATCTACTTAATACTAATCATTGATTCAATCTCGGTTTAAAGAATGTTTTTGGGGAAAGATACTATTATAATTATATTAATTACCGGTACTGTATTATAATTTTAAAACGAAAATTTTATTTCAATTGTCATCCATTATAATTTTACTTTTGTTTCTAATTTCAGTTCCAGGTTCACCCAATGAAATCAAAGCTTTGGCCGTGTCTTCAAATGTCGTTTTGGTTACATGGAAACATCCGCAATATCCCAATGGTCTTCTTACCAAGTATTCAGTTTACGTCCGGTCGACCGAAAACACTAAAGAGGTATATTTTCCCGTCAGTTGTTTCACGTACACATAATTTCAAAAAAATATGTTTTATTTTACTGCCTATCCTATCTATAATATATAGGCTAGGCTTGCGTTTGCTTAAAATTTTTATTTTTATTTCCATGTTAGTTTTACGTTTCTCATCTAATTTCGCGTTTATAGAGCAGATTGAAGACGAATATATATGTTTCTGAATAACGATTACTTCTCCTTTTTCTTTCCATTTCTCCGTCTTGAATGCTTTATCAGCATCTTTACGTCGATCTTACGCCTGCCGTAACGTCGAGGAAACTTTTGCGATGTGCGTCGTCGACGTTTTAAAACGCGGATAGATAAGAGAAGAATGAAAGTTTATAATATACTTAAAATTCGATTTTCTGTCACGCTCCTTTTTTAATCTTTAGCGTTTTACTCTCATCGAGATATCTAGACTCCCAAATTTAATGAAACCAATTCACGTCAATTTAAAAGGTCTCAATGAAATCCAACTTTTAAGTTAAAAAAAAGCTTATTTTATTTTAGGAAGTGGAGAAAGATTTTTCAAAATAAATTATAAACCGTTTAAAAATAATAAAAACTACGAACATTTTTAGGTTACGGTAATTTAAATTTTCAATTTTTTCTCTCCCCGTTTATAGTCGACAACGATCGAGTCGGTGTCTCCTACAACAACTCATTATTATTGGAAAAACATGAAAGAAAACGGTAGATACGAGTTTTGGATAACCGCATCAACATCCATTGGCGAAGGACTAAGCACCACCGTCGTTACACAAAGACCACCCGGATCTGTAGGCAAGTTTTATTGCTTTAGTTAAAAATATATATTCTTTTATTTACTCTTGTCTGTGATATGATTTATTTCTCATTAGTATCCGCACGCGTGGCCTCTTTCGGTGACGTTTTCATTGTGAGACAAAGTCAAGATGTGGAATTGTCATGTTTGGCAGTGGGAGCTCCGTCACCAAATCATCAATGGACTTTCAAGTATATTACTTTCAATTTGCTAATAATATTTACTCACCATTTAACTGAATTGTTTTTAAGAGAAAGATAAATTTAATTTCAGGGATAAAAACCTTCTTACGAACGATAAATGGGCGATCTTTGACAACGGATCTTTAATTGTTCGCGAAGTGATCAATTCCGATGCAGGAAATTATACCTGTAAAGTTCATAACAGTTACGGCGTGGATTCTATTTCTTACACCATTATCGTGCAAGGTAAATTTACATATCGACTGTATTATTAATTATAAAATTTGGAAATAACGATTGTTTATTTATTGGCGAAGAAATAATTTAAATCAAAACTTGGCGGCAATCGATGATGTGCGAACTTAAACACATGTTGAACTTAACGAAGGGTGTATCGTTTCGTACAAAATCGATATCTACATTCGGTGGTTGATTGAACACGGGCGCTAAACTCGGTCTTTTTTAATTCTGATCTAATTAATTACGCTAATTTAAGAAAATTATGAAATATGCGCGCTTGAAATATTTTCATTAGATTATCGAAACCAAACATTTTGGTAGAACCAAGATAATAAATTTTATTTTTTTTTTATAGAAACTAAAAATTCACAGAATAATATTTTAAAAAGGCAGTAACGTGATTTTCATTTTTTTATTTTGTAAATTGAACATTAAAAGTAAATCGATGCCTCCGGGATTGGCGATTTTTATAAATGAGAAATAAAATAATAAAATTGAAAAAAATTATTGATGTACGATATTTACTACAAATTTTAATATTTTTATGGTTCATCTCTCTTCTAGAACCTCCTTCTCCACCGCAAATTACAATCTCAACGGCAACTTCTGATATGATCAATATAAAATGGAAAGCGGAAGCTAGTGAAATGCCGCTTCGGGGTGCCGTACTTTTTAAATACACAATGCATGTAAACATTTTATGGTAACTGTTGATAATGGGCATTGTGCTTCTATGTAGGTTTTCTGGTCCATTTCAAAAGAGATTTCGGAGAATGGGAAGAGTTGAATGTACCGAAAGATCAAAATGATTTTGTTTTGGAGGGCCTTGATTGCGGCACTCGATATCATGTGTACGTTTCTGCCAAAAATGATATCGGCGTTGGAAAACCCTCTCCAGTTACCACTGTCAAAACCGAAGGAACAGGTTCATATTTTTATTTTTTACACACTTTTTTTTTTAGCTTGCACTGTATCAGTCTGTATATCATTTTTTTTTTTCATTTTTTATATCTTTTTCTACATAATAGTAACATCTTAGTTTAAGATATTGGCACACTTTTTAATTTAAATAAGCGCATAAACTTTTAGTTTTGTGTGCATGACAATTTATTGGTTTCGCTATTAAAAAAACTTTTTATTTTCAACTTTTTAGTACATTTTTTAAATTAAAAAAAAATTTAAATAGGGGTTTTTTTTTTATATTGAATTCGTAAAAATTTTTTTTAAAAAAGGATTATTGTTGTGTTGATTTTTCAGCTCCTATAAAACCTGACAAAGAAAGACTTGTGGTAGAAAGTTCCACTTTTGTAACCCTGTACCTTGAAGCTTGGAGAACCGGATTAGAATGTCCAATTTTATATTTTGTGGTAGAACACAAGATGAAAGACAATCATAACTGGACTTTAGTATCTAATAACGTCCAACCTCAACAAAACCAATTCATAATTCCGGATCTTGTTGCAGCTACATGGTATAATCTTCGAATGACTGCCCACAATACCGCAGGCTCCACAGTTGCTATTTATGATTTTGCTACACTAACTGCCACTGGTGGTGTGTTTAAATTAAATCGGTTTAATGAGTTTCTTGAGGCGGTTATCTAATTCCGATTTTTTTTTTATTTTAGCAACTATTGCTACAATTGTTGCTGAATTGGGGAATTCACGCGCTTTGAAATCTGTCGAGTGGACGTTTTACTTTTATTTATCATTGTCGGTCGGCGCTCTTGCTTTGGTTTTAGGTTTCGGATTTGTCGCAGCATGTGTGTTGCATACAAGAAAAAAACGAAGACAAACTAACACGTCTCAAGATGGTAACACTTGAAAATTTTTCTTTCTTTAATTTTTTTTAAACTTACGTTGCTTTTGATATTATTATACGAAGACCATCCAAATAATTAAGACCACTTTACTTAAGCATATAAATAAAATATGTTTTAATACCATCAAATTCTAGATATTTTGCTTGCACTTTAACGTCAAAACTAGTTAAACTGAACCAAATATTTTTGGGAGGTTTTTTTTTTTTAAAAAAAAAAGTTAGTTCAGTTCTGGATGCCCTTTTTCCATTTTTAAACTAGAGCCCCTGGGGAATCATTTGAATTGTAGATAAAAAAAATGCCTAGAATAATTATGAAAGTATATGACTACGGTTTTTATTTTCTGGATGGCCCTCTTTAATTTATTAATTTAAATGCATGCATGAAAAGCGAATAATTTTAACTTTTTCAGAAAAAACTGCCAAAACGACTAATTATGTTCCATGTAATAATACTGAAAAATACGAGCGAGCATCAACGCCTACAAGTTTTACTTATTTAATGAGAAATAAAGATAGGCCGTCATCCGGTAGCAGGCAAGTTTCTGATACTTCTACCAAAGGTAATTTTAATGTTTTTAAATGAGTTAATAATACCTAGGGAGAATTGAGTTTGATTTTTTAGTTTCAGAAGAAGACGTTTGTCCTTACGCAACGTTTCAAATTAGCGATAGAAAGTCTCACTGTTTCAATGAAGAATTAAAAACTTTTGGCAGTCCTGACAACCCAGTAAATGTTAGATGTATGAAAGATGTAAGCAAATGTTTTATCCCATAAATTGAAGAAATTTATATGCAATTTTTATTTATAGCCTCGATCAGAGGGAATTTATCAGAAAAGTAATACACTTCATCCGAAATTTAATTGCGGAGGTCCCGTAGATGGTAATTTTAATCAATTAATGTTCTTTATGGTTTTATGTCTGGATAATAATTATGTTAATTGTTTTATCAGAACGACTTCATTGGTCACCAAATCCTGGTGGCGACATGCTAATCGCTGCTCATTTAACAGAGTCTGCTTTGGAATTGCAGATTTCCCAAAACTGTGAAGATCCTCAGGTTGTTGATTGCGGAGATTTGAGAGGTATTAAAGAATTTATCTTATGAAAACAATTTTGGCGTTAGTAATATTTTTGCCATTTCAAATTTAAGCAAGAAATTAATTTTTTAAAATCTTATGACGAACAATAATTTAATGGAGGCAATGCATGTAGATTATAATTAAGGCAACTTATTAAAGCCTTTTAAGTTGAAAATAAACGTTATATAATATTAAAAGGTTTAATTATTTCTTAAATTTTCATTTACGGATATTTGTAGGGAAAATATTCTTAATATTAATGGTCAATTTTAAATTTTTAGTGCCCGATCTTCTTTATCACGGAGTAGAGTCCGGATCATCGAATGAAGATTCATCTCCAATCAGTACTTGTAGTTACGAACTCCACCAACAACATCACACTAAACTGTTAAATTTGGATCCACGATTACGGATTCCAAAGTCTTATGAAGACAGTTATGGAGTTGATGACACAAGGTAAACATTTCATCTATAAAAAAACTAAATTTTCTTTATTAGTCAACTGATTAGTAACGAGAGATAAAGCTACCGGTAGTTACGTAATTGTACTCGTAATATGGAATTTCGTGACTATAATCTTGTTTGCATAGGCTACTTAATAACGGTCATTCGTTCATAAATAATGCTCTAGCTACTATTATGATCTGAAAATTAACAAAACTAAAGCAAATATTTGCTTTTGTTTGTTATTTTAGTGCTTTCTTCTCAAGTTTACCGAGGTCTCGCATCTCCAGACCTGAATCTTGTGTATTGAATCATCATGATCAGAGGCGGGATCTTGCTAATGATGGTCAAGTGTGGTTTCATAAATCCAATCAGGATGACTACCACAACTACAGTCGACATAAACCATCACTGTTAGAAATGAATCCTGTGGATTCTTCTTGCTGATACTATTTATAAAATTCTATTTACAGTGACTTGTAAACCAATTATTGAGAATCGCGAAATCTTTTAGTATATCTGATATCGGATCGCGATCATAATATACTGTTTGCAGTTGTGTTATTTTACGAAACACACCCTTTTATTACAAAAGTGCTTTTGAAAATATTAAAGTGAGCGAGATTGAAAAAAAAAAAATGCATACTTTTCTTTTCATTTGAGTATCACAGCCCGTATTAGCCGTTCATAAAATCGTAAGATTACTTCTTAATTTTTTAACGAACGTAGGCCTACTATTATTTTATACACAACGTCAAAATTTATTAAAATTCAATTATTATGGTTTTGAATTTTAATCTCCATAGCGTGAGACAAGTAGGCCTATTGACTGCTATTGTGAGAAACACTATGTCACTATGTTAATATTTTTATTAACGGCGGCGTCGCGTTGGTAATGGTGCAATAGACTTGGAACTTCGTGATCAACGGGTAAAGAAATATAATACTTTATGAACGCGCGGTCATCACCCACTAATGATGAAGAAATAAACAAAAAAGTGATTAAAATGGAACCCAGAAACAGATTTGGCATCAAACAAAAATGGGGGGGGGGGGGGGGGGGGAGGGGTTTTT